>PVJN01020700.1:0-35629 GCA_004026805.1 Lasiurus borealis | reverse complement strand
GAAGGAAGGAAGGAAGGAAAGAAGGAAGGAAGGAAGGAAGGAAGGAAGGAAGGAAGGAAGGAAGGAAGGAAGGAAGGAAGGGAAGAAGGAAGGAGCAGGAAAGGCACCTTCTGTTTCTGGAGAAAACCAGTTTTATTTTGTGTGTGGTTTTACGGGTGTCAGAGAGGGCTTTTCCAATCATGCCTCACAGACTCACCGCACTGAAATCTGCAGACCCCTTCAAGCGCTCGGCAATGAGCTCGGTAGCGGCACAATTTATGGCAAAGCACCGAGGAGGGAGCGCTCTCACGGCGGGGCGCCTGGCCGGGGTGAGGGGTGAGCCCTGCCCTGATGAGCCCAGCAGCTGGCAGGCCCGCAGCCACCTCCATGGAGAAACCACCCGAGAGAAACCAAGTCCCGCCTCGGCAGAACCGCGGCTGTCCAAACACTCGGTCTTAAACATCACCCCATTAGGAAAATGGCTCCCAGAATCGCCATAAAAGGAGCAAAGAGGTTCCCGCGGATGAGCAGTATCATTTTTCTTGCATTCGGGATTGCAAAGCCATGCCCGCTCACAACAGGCAGAGGCGGGTGATGCACAGAATTGCCACCCGCAGCACACAGATCTGAACGAGCACTGCAAGCTGCAATATCTCCTGCTCTTTGTAAATCGGGGCGCCCCTGCTACAAAAACAAGCGGGGTTTGTAAGGACTTTTGTCAGGAGCTGCGCTTCTCTCGGAAGACGGGGATGCCTGCGACTTGCAGAGGGGTGTTGCCGCATTCCTGGGGTACACGCTTTTTCTCCTGCGGGAGCGTCCACATTCTAGCCGATTCTTATGTACAGCCCTAGACGTTTTCATGTTGTTGGAAATGCTTCCCCCTCTTAGTTTACTCATGCTACTTACAGAGCGCTGATGCCACAGGTTAGACATGAACTATGTCCCGAATGTTACATGAAGAACACTGACAAGCGATAAAGAAGTGAAACTCACTGTCTGAGTTCCAGGGAGGCTGAGGAAATTCAACAGCGAAATTCAAACGATTTATAAAAAACAAACAAAAAACAAACACACACACACACACAACAAGCAACCATGACAAATGACAAGGGAGGTGCAGCAAGAGCACAGGCCCTGACTTTAAAAGGCACACACTCGGGTCTTGCCAAAACCGGTTTGGCTCAGTGGATAGAGCCTGCGGACTGAAGGGTCCCAGGTTCAATTCCGGTCAAGGTAATGTACTTTGGTTGCGGGCACATCCCCAGTAGGGAGTGTGCGGAAGGCAGCTGATGTTTCTAACTCTCTATCCCTCTTCCTTCCTCTCTGTAAAAAAATCAATAAAATATATTTTAAAAAATTAAAAATAAAAGGCACACGCTCCTTAAAGGGCACAGCACATTCCCAGGCCTGATAAAGACACCTGAGTCCATCATGCCCAGGAGAGGCCCCTACCCGCGGAGGGGCAGGGCAGGGCAGGCCTGGGACAGGGGCAGGGCAAGCTCATTTCCTTGTTCTGGTTTTCAGGGATCTCACCACTTTCCCCGTGCACCTCTCTGATGGCAGTGTGCACTGTGTCCATGGCCACGGGTCCGTGTCGGGCAGGACCTGCCATTGCCTTAAAGTGCCTGCAGGCTCTGTCCCCGGTGCCTACCAGTTCTGCGCTCTCACCCATGTTCTGATGCTGCAACCAGTTGTAATCCCGTCCGTTCCTGAAGTCATAAAACACCTCACTTCCTTGGGACACCCAGAGCAGATCTGCTGTGCGGCAAACCCAGGAGAACTTCAATCCTAAATTTCATACAGTGAGAGTCCCACCAAGTGTGGACCTTCTATACCTTTTTGGCCTATGTCACATCCTCCTTAGTCTCATGTGTGTAGTTGCATTTTCTTGTATCCCCTTAATTTACTCATTTAACAATGTTCGCTGGATGCCTAAATTACACCAGGCGTTCTTCCACACTAGTGATTCGCAACCTTTCTAACATAGTTCCTCAAGTTGTGGTGACCCCCAACCATAAAATTGTTTTTGTTGCTACTTCATAACAGTAATTTTGCTATCTGTGTTTTCTGATGATCTTGGGCGATCCTGCCAGTGGTTCTCAACCTGTTAAGCCTACGACCATCGGACAACACAGATATTTACATTACGATTCATTAATAGTAGCAAAATCACAATGATGAAGTAGCAATGAAAATAATTTTCTGGTTGGGGGTTACCACAACATGAGGAACTGTATTAAAGGGTTATGGCATTAGAAAGGTTAAGAACCAATGTTCTAGACACTCTGGATACATCAGCCCATAATACACAAAGGTCCTGGCAGGAGACAGATAAGAAATAGGTACGCACTAAACGTGGGTATTCAAAATAGGGATAAAGCAAGTTCTTAAGCTCTAGCCTGTTTGGTTCAGTGGATAGAGCATCGGCCCTCGGACTCAAGGCAAGGGTCCCAGGTTCTATTCCTGTCAAGGGCATGTACCTTGGTTGTGGGCACATACCCAGTAGGGAGTTTGCAGGAGGCAGCTGATCGATGTTTTTCCTATTGATGTTTCTAGCTCTCTATCCTTTTCCCTTCCTCTCTGTAAAAAATCAATAAAATATATTAAAAAACAAACAACAACAACAAAAAACACAAGTTCTTAAATAGGAATAAGAGAGAGAGAGAGTGATGGGGAGGGAGGACAGCAGGGTGACATTACATTGTAAGCACTGTGACAGCAAGCAACTCATTTCATTGAACCATGTAGGATCCTTAGTCGATCTGGAACCTAACAGCTGCCTGAAGAACAGAACTAAAGAGGGCCAGAGGAACACAGATTAACCTCGAACTTGAGAGATCTTTGGAACCTGAAGTGGCCCCGACAACTCCCCCCGCTTCACTTAAAGGTGTCTGCCCCCCAATGTGCAAATACATTGCTACCTTCAGGTTTGTTTTTTCTTCAGACCTAACACATTTTTCTTCAGCACCAACATTTATTTTAAAACAAACATTATTCACACCAATGCGGCATACGTTATCACCCTTCTGACTTAATGATAAACGAGCCTAAAAGTGACATCAACATCAGTGTTAAACAACTCCGGTGGAGACTGAAATATTGACTACGGTCTTGTCAATTATGGTGGTTTATGAAGGAATCTATTGCCCGGTCAGCTGCTCTTTCCGTTTTCTGGTTTACAGTCTTACCGCGGAGATATTTAAGAGGTTAATCTATATTCATAAGATTTATGGCCACCCATGGAATAATTAGAAGAAGAGTTGAGTTTACTTGAAAAGAACCTTCAGAAGGATCTATTTTTTTTAAGTTCTCACAGGAGGATATTTTCCCATTGACTGTTAGAGAGAGTGGAAAGCGACCCTGCTAGCAGTTCTCAACCTGTGGGTCTTAGTCCACAGGTTGAGAACCACTGCTATAGAGCCTAAGACCATCAGAAAACACAGATATTTTACATTGTGATTCTTAACAGTAGCAAAATTACAATTATGAAATAGCAACGAAAATAATTTTATGGTTGGAGGTCACCACAACATGAGGAACTGTATTAAAGGGTCACGGCATTAGGAAGGTTGAGAACCACTGCCCTAAGAGAATCCATTTCACCAGCTATTTGCAAGATGAGAGTGAGAGAAATCAGCAAGGCCTTCAGGCCATTCACCCACAGTTGCAAACAATTACTGACAACATCAAAGCCCTAAATTCAAATCACCGAGTCCTTCATGATAGATGAAAAACATGGGCGCGTCAATTTAAGGCACCCTGGGCACAAGACTATATGATTTATCAGCTACATGTTATTGGTCCGTGGAAGGGCCCTGGTAGACTGGAAGAAGGGGTGCCCTGTGCAGCCACTGTGATCTCTTAGGAACACGCAAAGGATAGATTTATGCCAGTGCCACCGAGCCACACATATTATCCTCTGTGTGTCTCCCAGGCCCTCACTTCTGATGTGGAAGCAGTAATGAAACACGTAATGGCAGTTAAAATTCTAAGTAAGAGTCGATCAAGTGAAGCTCAATCCAGAAAACTCCAACACTGATCTCCACAGGCAGCGAATACAATGGTACCTCGAGATACGAGTTTAATTCGTTCCGTAACCTTGAGGCGTGGGAAACTATGAGACACTCGAGTTACGGTAAACTGGTGGGTCGTGTGCAGCCGGCCGATCCATGCGATTACTCCTATCTCAAATGTTGCTCATATTGCAAAGCAAAAACCGCTCGCTCGACGGCTCGTATCTCAATAATCTCGTATGTTAGGGCACTCGTATCTTGAGGTACCACTGTATATCTCATAAACCCGCAGGAGAAGATCAGACTGTCTGGTGTGGCCCCAGCATGGAGACTTTTCCAACATTTGCAACTGTGACTTGAAACCTCCTTTGTTGACCCAGAGCCACTCCTGGAGCCCAGGGACCAGCACTGACCTCAGGCACCTTTTATCTCAGGCATCTGGGAGGCAAGGGTCAGATTTAAGCCGTGATGGGGGACCGGCCCCAGATGTCCAAGCTGTTGCGACCTCACATTAGATAACTGAAATCTAACCCACCTGGAAGTTTCCTGAAAGACCACCCAGGTGTTTCAGATGGCTGTGCTCTTGCATGTACATTACACCAGCGGGAGCACAGTACATGGACAGACTAATTCCCGGGGGCAGAGCGAGGCCATGATCCACAGATCATTATTGACTTTCGCATGTAACTCCTGGCAGCGGATCCAATATGCATCAACATCCAAAGGCCACACGTACCATGCTGGACTGCGTCCCTATGATTCCTCCAGAGACAGGCTGCTCTTGCTAACAGCATTCAAGCTCTAACTTTCAAAGGAAAAAGCACTGGGCAGAGCGGGCCGGCTCATGCTGTAACTGGACAACCGAGGGAGGGGTCCAGGGTGCCTGTCACTACCGGAGCCAATTAAGCAGAGACAGGGTTCAATCACATATGAGCATGTATTTCAGTAATGTCGGCAATATGGGAAAGCAGCAGGTCACCCTCAAAAATATGTTCTGCAACCCTCCGTAAGCCCGCTGCTAATATTGGGCAGGACGAATAAATATCACATGGGGAAGTGGGAAATACAGGCGTGGGAAGTAGGCAATGCAGGCCGGGGCAGGACTCCACTGTTTGGGCAGTAAGGTTGTTCATCTTTCCATCATAACAGGCAGGTCTTCAATCAGAATGGACCTCATGCATCCTATGGTTGACTCTTAAGTCCAAGGTTGACTCCCAGGTCCCTGGGCATACAACTCTCAGCCAGATTAGAATGTCCTTTCTTTAATCAGGAGAAGGCAATGAAGGTTAACAGAGCATGATTCATATTTCTTTTAACTACAGCTAGTCCCTAATATTCTATTTTTGCCCCTAATAATGCCAAGTGTGGGGAACACAGAGTTGGGTTGAAAGTTAAAATAATTTCTAAAAATGGATTTTTGAGGATCACAGGAATGACTGGGTTTTAATCAATTTAAATAAAATTAAACAACCATTTGAAATCCATGACTGTTTTAAGAGAGAGAACATGTTTTTATCACTATTTTCCTACAGATTCCAGAAATAAACTAAATTATACCAGAACTAGAGGCCTGGTGCACAAATTCGTGCATGGATGTGGTTCCTCAGCCTGGCCGGCAATCGGGGCTGATGGGGGCCATCTTTCCCAGTCCCACTTGGGGCTGATGGAGCTGGCTGGCTGAGGAAGGGACTGCAGGAGGTTGGCCAGCTGCAGGAGGTTAGCTGTGGGAGTGCACTGACTACCAAGGGGAAGCTCCTGCGTTGGAGTCTGCCCCTAGTGGTCAGTGCACATCCTAGCACTGATGATTCATTCAGTCAACAGGTTGTAATGGTCATTTAGGCATATATATATATATATATATATATATATATATATATATACACACACACACACACACTAGAGGCCCCATGCAGGAAGACTCCTCCAAGAATAGGGCTTTCTCAGGCCTACTCCTGCACGAATAGGGCTTCCTGTGGCATTCTCCTCTGCCCCACCTTCTTCCCTCCCTTCTCCGCCACCTCACCTGCTTCCCTCCCTTTTCCCCCACCCCACTTGCTTCTCCGAAACTTCGCTCTCTTCTGCAGCAATTGGCTCCCTTCTCTGCTGTCTTCAGTCTTCGCTCTGTGCCTGGACATGGAAAGCAACCACCATCTTGTTTGGGTTAATTTGCATACTCGCTCCAGATTGGCTGGTGGGCATGGCTTGTGCGCGTAACAGAGGTACAGTCAATTTGCCTCTTTCTTTTTTATCAGATAGGATAGACTAGAGGCCTGGTGCATGAATTTCATGCATCGGTGGTGGTGGGGTTTCCTCAGCCTGGCCTGCACCCTCTCCAATCCAGGACCTCTTGGGAGATGTCTGACTATACCTCTTGCAATCTGGGACAGCAGGCTTCTAAACACTAGCCTGCCTGCCTAATCGACCCTAACCACCTCTGTCTGCATGCCTGATCGCCCCTAACTGCTCCATTACCAGCCAGAACATCCCTAACTGCTCCCTCACTGGCCTGATTGCCCTTAACTGCTTCTGCCTTGCCCTGCAGCCAGGACCCAGGATTCCCCACTCTGACCATTTGCAGTCTCCCGGGACTCAGGCTTTACTCCCTCTGGCTGGCCACAGGCACCCAGGACCCGGGCCGGCTTTGCCCAGCTGGCCACAGCCACAGGGGACCATGGGCGGGCAACTTCACTCAGGCTCCAGCCACAGGCGCTGGCACCGGGGACTGTGGGGTGGATGACTTGTCCCTCTCCTGGGTCACAGGTGCAGGTGTAGCCGCTGCCACCTGGGACCATGGGGTTGGATGGCTAGTCCCTCTCCTGGGCCACAGCCTGCTGGTCCCCATTTCTCTCTCCCCAGTGTTGAGTATCTGAGCCATTACAGCATGAGGGTGTGAGGGCTTAATTACCATTTGCAGATTAGCTCTTTATTATACAAGATAAAAGATGCACATTCACTTGGAAGTGATTCCTGTCTCATGTAGCTATATCACAAGCCTGTGACAATCCTAAGTGCTGCATTGTACTAGGTTGGTATTTATTATAACTGAACAGTATGAGTAGACAGAATGGATAAGTCCCAGACTAGCAAACTCAAGCACAATCTACCCCAAGAAGCAGAACGCAATTTAACAACACAGACCCACCACCTATGAAAAGGTGCTGATAAGAGGTCACTATCTAAATCAGCCAGTATTTGAACCTGTCAAATGGTTCCTTTAATTTCAGCTGAAGGGCCCTAATCTCATCTCCGGGGCTTCTCAGGGCCGGCAAACCAATCCGCGGTGCTGTTTGTGAGGGAAAGATTGGCATGGCATAAGGAGACACAGCCTTCTCAGGTGCAAATGAAAGTTCAGATGCTATCGCAGCTGTCTTTGTACGAGCTTGTCTAGGTCATCTCCTACCCTGTCTCTATCCAGATTGGAAAACACACGCAGACCTGCCTCCACAGATGAAGTATCTGGGCCTCAAAATGAAACAGGTTGAACGCTCAGGTGTGCAGTGACATCGCTAAATCATTTCATCTGTTCCTGTCACGCACGCGAAGCTTCCTGGATTGTGTGTATCTTTCTAGCCCGTGTCACTCTGCGGTTGTGTTCTTGAAGGCTGGCCCACATTTTCACAAAAGCCTGTTGCTATTCCTTGTCCATAGCTCTTACATGATCAGACCAGACTTAAATGCTGTATAAGACTTACAACCAAGCAATCATTGGGTTGCTAGTAAAGCTTATGAGCACACTCAGTAGCAAAGGGTGAGAAAATACCCCCTCCCTTTGCATGGGAAGAGTAGCACCATCGCATTAGGAAGGGTCAGACGCAGGAAGATGGAAGGAATCCATGGCCATAGAGAATCCACCTCAGTTTCCACCCCTAGAGGCTAATTTCCTAAGCCCTTGTGCTTAAAATGCAGATTTCATGAACCCTTATGTTTAGAACGGATTTTGTTTCCTATCTGAAACAAACATATGGTATCAAACAGTCTTTTAATGCTCAGATTTAAATTAGTCTTTAAAGAGATAAAAGGCCTGAAATAGTTCTGCTATTTGAGCACGCTTAACGACGGCAATATTTATATAAACATATTGGCAGAGGAAATGTTAAGTTCCCTGTATCTATGTGGGCCCAAGACTTCATGTGAGAGGCAACACGTTTACAGAAAACATTCGCAGTGTTGTGTGTAAGCGTGGGGGGCTGAGTGAGGAGGAGGAGACCTACTGCCAACAACTTCTCGGCATTCGAACGATTTAACCCTAACTTCCAAAGCGCCCCGGTACGCATCCTAAGGCTTTGCCGATGATGGAGTGTGTTTTTGGTTGATGCAGGGTTTCATGCCAGTTTCGTGCCAATATCCAACCAATAGAGGGTGCCCAGGCATCCTGGGTGCCAGGTAGAGTTCACGCTGGTTTCTCCAAAGGTCACCTCAGGAGAAAGTCTGGATCCTTGAAAACAAGACTCTCTCATTCTGTGGTTTGGAATGCATTCACGAGTCTTGAAATCCACTCACGGACGCATGACCAGCATTCTATACCGGGAACGATGTAGGAAATATCAAACTGCACTACACATGGTAAAGATATGCTTTGTTTTATAGAATAGCTGGTTACATATGTGTTTTCTGGGTTGCGATGTAAAATGCATTCTCTTGCTCTGAGTCATGGTCAAAAGGGTTTTGGGGGAAAAACAGGTCTAAATCTGCCCGATGGGAGGATGCTTAACAGCAGCTTGCAACACCGACCGGCTTGGAAAGTGCCTGAGACGACATGTTCCTTAAGGAAACACATGTAACCCAAGAGGCAGTCAGTCTGCTGATCCACCTCCAGAGCCCTCTGTTTTGGGAGCTTTATGTCCTGTTTCACATGATCTCGAGCGTTTCCCCGGGAACGTGCTCAGTGCTAGACACTAGCTAAGTCCTGGGGAAACAAAAATCAATAGGACATAGTCCTTGACCCCCCCAAAAAGCTCCCAAGACAGTGACACAATAATGCGTGACAATGTCACTAAAGATAGGCAAGAGGGAGAACTGCAGTGGTAACTGCTGGGGAGGGCCTCACAGGACATTTGACATAACCATAAGGATTCATATTCGTTCATCCTCTCACCCACCCACCCACCCACCAACCACCTCCTAGGCACCACGGAAGAATTAGGGGGGACGTTGATGAATACGTTAAAGGGACTACCTTAGAAGAGCTCTACCCCACCCACAGGAAAAAAAAAAAAGACAGGATGAGGGAGGAAGAGGCAGGGACCAGGAAGGAGACCCCCCAGTGTTGGGCTCTCCTCTGCTGGGGTTCTAGGAGGGGGGCTGTCAGAGGTGGGGCAGGGGGATGGTGGAGAGTGGAGGAAGACTCTTGATACAATAAAAGAGCCGGTCCATATGGTAGACAGAGCAAAATAATGAGAACCAAGTGTACACATATTTGTAAACATTTCAAGAACTGAACGCCAAAAACATCAGGCAGGAGCTGAGATAGGGTGAGAAATCCTGCCTGGAGATCAAGCTTAGATCATAGGGGTGGGGCAGAGCCTCTCAAATCAAACTGTAGTACTTTCCTGTTTTAAACCCTCACTTCTCAGCATTTCTGTTCCAATAAAATCAACTCTCTTCCGAGACCTGCAAGACTACGTGTTCAGGCCTTGTCGCTCGCTCTCACTTGACTCCTCGCTCCTGTGCTCACTATGCCACCCGGCCTTCCTTGTGGCTCAGGATCTTCCCCAAAGCATCCAAACTGCCTCGCACCTTTACCACTGAGCCCTCTGCTTTGAATGGTCTCCTGCCCTCCCCTCTCCTCTCACCGTCTCTGTTCCTTTAACTTGTTTAACATTCTTCATTGCCATGTTACTGTCAGAAACACTCCAGGCATCTGTTTACCTGCATAATTCCTGACCCAGCCACCATGAAAGCTTCTTGAGAGCAGAAATCTTGCTTCTCTCTTCCTGCTGTACGCCGGGGCCCTGGCATACTGCAGGCACCGGATAAATGGCCAGTTGGTCAAAGAATCAGGGCAGGTGAAGGTTGAGCAATCGTGCAGGGGTACGGGAGGGTCTGAACCAGGGTAGACAGAATTCCATGGCAAGTCAGCGGCACAGGGTCCTGATTCGGTTGAGAAGGTCAGGTACAACGTGTATGTGTGTCATGGGATGGAGGAGTCAGGGTGGGTGGGGAGGAATCAGAGTGGGTGATGCTGGAAGGGATGTGGAAGAGGGGTCACCTTTGAGCCCCAGAGACAAACCCAAAGAGGCCTTCACATATCTGATCCACGGAGACAGAAACCCCGAAAACACGACATCTCCTTGCTGATTCTCATGTGTGTGCACAGTCGAAGCAACGCAGACAATCTGGAAACCAGACGGCCCGAGCAAACCTCGTGGCACCAATTCAGTGAACAGTCAGAGAGTCTCAATTAAAACACACACACACACAATAAAACCGTTATTTATTCCAAGCTCTTCTTCAAGGGAGTGGCGGAAAACAACTCCAAGATAATAAAAGTTACCCATGATGTTAGCAGTTAGCTATTTCGCACAACTCGAGGACACTGCGCCTGTGTCACATGGGTAGGTCCGGGGGAGAGACACTGCCAGTTCTGGCAGGGAGAGCAGCCCCAAAAGGAACAAACACGCAGCCACACCAGCCCCTCTAACAGGCGCTGTGAAGGCCCCTGATTCGCAGCCACCGGCCTGCAATCGCTGGCGCGCAGACTCCTGACGAACAGCCCGGAGCGGCCTGCCTCTGCTATCTGAGTGTCACAGACGGAGCACACTCTGGCCCGACCTGCACCCGCGTTAATACCGGAATCACAACCTGGGGAGGCTCCGTGTTTCACCGCCGCGGAGAAGATAAACAGCGACAATACAAAGCGCCACGCGGCCCCTTTAGTGCCGCTAGTTAAACCCGATGCATTCCATCTTCCCCTGGCATCTAACGGGCCTGCCACCTTCTCCCGGTGGAACGGATGGTATTTAAACACCGCTGCAGGAAGCCGGGTTCGCCAAGGCTTTTCGGCAGGCCGAACGGGGGGAGCAGGATGAAAATCCCTGGTGACGTGCGGCATCCACAGGACACCGATCATTAGGCTCCAGAGGACAGCTGTTCCTGGTTCCACCTCTGGAGACAATCACGTGATCATTAGTGATCAGGCCTGGAACTTGTGCAACATGATATATGCATTTTCTGCTCCGGAGACGAACGCTACGCTTCATTAACTATCGCGGTATGAATGCGTCGCACACCTACAGGGACATGAACCATGCCCAATGGTTTTTCACCTTGCTCCACCGTGACAAGGAATTAAATCATATTGTCTCATAAGACAGAGTTGATCAACGTATCTGCACCAAGGCCTGCCTCCATTTCTATGGTTGGTAGGTCCTGTCGCTGGGGGGAGGGGTAAATAGATAGGACGTATGTTTCTTAAGGAAGCATGAACTCCTGCAGAAAGTGGCGGTGATGCATACACGGTCATAGTTAACTTCGTCAAGTGCTCACCCAGCATCAGGCACGGTTCGAAGTGTTTTGCGCGCTTCTCAATCTTCACAGCAAATCCAAAGCTTGAGGATGACTTTGCCACACTGCAGGGGTAAGGCAACTGGCACCCCGGGACTGGTGGGTGATTTGCTCCCGGCCAGACATCTAGCATTTGGTCAAAGGGGGATTCGAACCAAGCGCTGCCTTGGAAAGCCCGCCTGCCTGTCCCCAGGCACAGTGCGGCCTTCCAAGGAGATGCCTGAGGACAAAGCAAAGCAGATCCTGGCAAGGCCAAGTCCTGGGAATGCTGATGTCAACCCACATTCGTTTTCTTAAGGAAGGACCGTGAGTCTTACTCAACACCTGGATGGTTGAATCCATTCATTCATTCTTTCGAGGAGGAAACCTAAAACTTCCAGTTATACAGTGGTACCTCGAGATACGAGTTTAATTCGTTCCGTAACCTTGAGGCGTGGGAAACTATGAGATGCTCGAGTCTCAGTAAACTGGTGAGTCGTGTGCAGCCGGCCAATCCGCGCGATGACTCCTATCTCAACTGTTGCTCGTATTTCAAAGCAAAAATAGCTCGTATCTCAAAAATCTCGTATGTTAGGGCACTCGTATCTCGAGGTACCACTGTATTCAATTCAAGTGCTGAAAGAACTATCACAACATAAAATGTCTTTTAGCAAAATGTTCTTGGCTGCAGTGTACACAGGGCCTTCCACCCTCCCCCAATAAGCCAAACAAAAAACAAACAAACAAACAAAAACAACATTGATGCCAACAATACATAAACATGAGGATGTCTGTAAAGCAGACGATCTGGGGAATATCTGTAGGCGCCGACCACGATGCAAACCCAGAGGGACCGCAGTAACCAGAGGCAACGCCTCCTCCTTCCTTTTCTTCCATTTCCTTGGCGTGGAGGCCAAAGGTGGGACCTGGCCAGGCAGCATGGCCGCCGCGGACAATGATCATTTTAATCAAGTGGCGCTGTGCTAATGAGTGCCAGCCCCGGGCCAGATGGCGTGGCAAACAAAGCCTCCTCCGCCATCCCGCCCGGCGGGCTCAGCGCCTCTCCTCTCCCTGAATGCGATCACAGATGCCGTAATGAGCTCGCTCCGGTGCCACCGAATTCTAATCCCCCCGGCCCTCTCTGATCGGGCACCGCACCAAGTTCTGGCTTAGAAAAGGCACCTGGAGTGCTGTCGGATGATCTCTTCGGGGATAATGGACCGGGGAACTGAGCCTGTAATGATTTCATATCAGTTTGTTCAAGTTCAGTTGCTATTAATTGGGTTCAAGTTCAGCTCCAGTTCACACAATCTAAATAAATAGCTGCTGAAACCAGCTTCGGGCCTGGCGCCGTATGTGTCTCCGAGACTAACAAGAAGCCAGCAAAAGGGAAAGCTGTGGAGGGACGCGGGGCACAGATGTCCTAGTGGACGTAAGAAGCCCAACAGCGAACTGGCTGGTGACAACTGTGCATGGCTCTCCCCTTAACCAGTTATAATATTCTGATGCACTCGGCCTCCAAACAACTTTAAATGTAGTAAAACATGCCTATAATTCTTGAGAACAGCTACTGGCAAAACACTGGCTTCAAGTTCATCTGGTCTGCGATCTAAAATGTCTCTGTCTTTTGCATCCATCTTGGCGATTCTGAGGCATACATTCTATTATAATCTAAGTAAAATCTGAAAAAAGAAACATTTTAGGTTATGTTCATTGTTAAAGAAAAGGAGCACTATTCAGAGGAAAGAAAAAAATCTATCTAAAAAATAGGGCTTTGCATATTTTATGGAAAAAAATCAATCCCGAATCTATTTTGTTCTGGCCCATTAAGATTTACTCTAAGTTGGTCTCATTAGAGTGAAATTTAAAATACATTTCTAAAGACCATTTGTAGAAAATTTTGAATGAATGCATTTTCTAAATCAATGTTGTCTCTCAAATTCTGATTTCTGTTGGAATTTAGTCATGAATATGTGTTTAAATGCAGACGGGTAATTTAATAAAGTGATAGAATGACATATTAAAGGCTCTAGGTGCAGGTAATATTAGACAGCATGTATGCCACATATCCACTTTTTGTGACAGTAATATACCATTAAATATAGCTAATGTAATGAAATATAATCATTATATTTATGTTTATTATCTACTTACGTTGTTAAATCTAAACAATGAAAGAAGCAGGTAATTGCTAAAAACAGCAAATTATGGGTTGAATTTATATAAAACAGGTAACTACTGCTCTTTTGGATTTCCTTTTTATTTTATTTTCTGTGGTAAAAGCAACAGGCATTTGGTTAATATAAAGAATTTGTCTGCCTAGCAGTGCACCTGAGCTATAGTAAAGTATAGGGGGGAAAAACATTCCAAGTTCTGGGGAATCAAAAGAACCCAGATTCCCTGTGTTCACACCATTTACTTGATGTATGAATAGGTCAGATTCTTTCACTTCCTTCAGTGTTGGTTTTGTCATATTTAAAGTAAGAATCAAAAGGAAAAAAGGCACAGGGTCATTGAAAAGACTGGGCAAGTAAATCTACCATGTATCCAGTAAAATGCTTATGACATAACAGGTGTTACAATAAATGTTGTTCCCCCAGCTTGACACCTAGCAATCCCATGTACTCTGATTCTGCTTTGTAGCCAGCCTTCCACAGTTACCACTTCTAGAGGCAGTCTAAGAAGCTGCTGAAAAGCTGACCCGAAAATGTGAGCCACAGTAATCTGTGGCTCCAGTATATCGCAGAATCAGGAAACTCCCCAATAGATAATTTTTTAAAAAATATATTTTATTGATTGGTTACAGAGAGGAAGGAAGAGGGAAAGAGAATTAGAAACATTGATGAGTGAGAAACATTGATCAGCTGCCTCTTGCACACCTCGCACTGGAGATGTGCCCGCAACCAAGGTACATGCCCTTGACCAGAATCGAACCTGGGACCCTTCAGTCCTCAGGTTGACGCTCTATCCACTTAGCCAAACCAGTTAGGGCTCTCCAATATATAATTTGCTTACCATTTAAAATAAATTTGTCCTAGTCAGTTTGACTCAGTGGATAGAGTGTTGGCCCGAGGACTAAAGGGTCCCAGGTTCGATTCCGGTCAAAGGTACATTCCTGACTTGTGGGCTTAATCCCCAGTAGGGAAACTGTAGTAGGCAACTGATCAACAATTCTCTCTCATCATTGATATTTCTCTCTCTCTCTCTCTCTCTCTCTCTCTCTCTCCCTTCTTCTTGGAAATCAATAAAATATATTTAAAATTTTTATGAAAGGCTATATTAAAAATAAAACAAGTTGCATTGTTTTATAACAAAATCCAAATAATTACTTTATCCTACATTCCAGCTACTCATGCTGGAATTATTCTCATGCTCGGAATTATTTTAAAACTGGGATTCAGCCCGTGTGGATGCATTTCTATGGAGCTACTGACAGTCTTTTTCAGGACACCCTTCTGTTGACCTGTCCACAAGGGCTCATGCCATCATTCACGTGGGCTTTATTTGCTACATTGGAAACCTGCAGTGTTGAGGTAATCCATGGGTAACTGTGCCTTCTCGGACCTTCTCTCCCCCATCACCTTTCTCTGAACCCTGTCTCCCTTTAGGCCGAGGGGTCCTGAGGCAAGGTCGCTCCAGGAGGCCCATCCTGGTCAAATTTCCAGTTCAAGCAGTCTTGGTCTCTGAAGGGCAGCCTCTGGCGGGCCCTCCCTTCAGGCTGACAAGCTCCATCTGTTTCCTATTAGCCGGCCCATATTAACCTTTGCCTTGTTTGCTTGACTTTGCCCATCTCTAATTTCGACTTGAGAGCTCAAGGACAGAGTGGAATAGAATGTTCTGAAAGACTAACCTTGAGGACAACTCAACAACAGGATCCCCAAATGCAGTACCCCGCCCCCACGGCCCTGGGGTACTAACATGTGGAGGGAAATGCCGCCTTCTGTCAATATGACGCTTCTGACTTTGACAACACGCAGACAGAAAGGTGAACAACAATGTCACGTACAGAACAAACCCCCTGACTGTAACAAGGGCGCGTGGGTTCCCCCAGAATCCCTCATAAATGCTCAATTCCCTAAAATGTTATCATTGTAAATTTCATCGTCCCCGAAAAGAAACTCATTTTTTATCTGAAAATCTGAATATTAGTCTTGTTTTGCATTAATGAATTTATAAGAACGACCGTTTTTCCAAAGGGCAGTGAGAAGCTGTCTGCATTTATGAAAACCTAAGTGTTTAGATGGAAACAGAAGAAAACATTTATTTAATTTAGTGAATGTGCACTAAGCGCCTATTGCGTTGGTGGTGTGATAGGTGATATTGTTATATACCCATCTTTCCCCGTAAGGAACCTGAATTCCGCAAACCACGCACCCCATAATGCAAACAAGGCAAGACGATACTATCCCTCAGCACGAAGCTGAGGGGTGCAAACCCCCTAAGCGCTGCCAGTGCTGTCCCAGGGGTCAGGCGAGTTTGCAATGAGCAGGCGGTCTGGATGGCCCATGTTCAAGATGAGGTGGCGCAGAGAGGAAAGGGGGAGTCTTTCTCAGGGAAGGGAAATAGAAAATGGACAGAGTGATGGAACGATCAGCGCATGGCGAGCTGGGAAAGGGGTGAGCAGAGCTGGACCACTGTGGTTACACGGGAGAAGCCGCAGTCTGCCGGCAATCCCGGGTGTGAGGATGAGTGAGTACACAACCTGCCTTCCCAGGAAGGACTCGGACAGTGGTTCTCAACCTTCTTAAGGCCGCGACCCTTGCATACAGTTCCTCATGTGGTGGTGACCCCCAACCATGACATTTTGCTACTGTGATGCATCATGATGTAAATATCTGCAATTTTTCCGATGGTCTTAGGCCACCCCTGTGAAAGGGTCCTTCGACCCCCAAAGGGGTTGAAACCCACAGGTTGAGAACCACTGGTCTGAGACTTCACTACCAAGAGGTTTGTGCCACGGTCACAATCTAGAATGACAGGCTCCCTCAGCCCTGTCCTGCCTCCCAAGTCCTGTCTCTTGGCCAGTTTTCTAAGCAGCGCTCTTCTACACTTCCACCCGGACACCCTTCCTCCCTCTCCTCCCCCCAGTGTCTGTCTTTCTCAGTCTGACCCCTGTCTTTCGGGAGCTGACCACTTTATTGTAACTTCAAGGAAGTGCCTGTCAAAACCATAAGGCGGTGCGGCTTTACACCCACAAGGGCGATTCGCAGAAAGCAGGCTGACACTAACACAGTTTGTGAGGACGTGGAGAGACTGGAACGCTCTACAGGGGTGGTGCAAATGCATACAGTGTAGCAGCTCTGGAAACAGCCTGGCAGTCCTGAGATGATTACCCACAGAGTTACCACGTGACCCATCAATGCTCCTCCTGAGTGCATGTCCAAAAGGAATAAAAACCGTATGTCCACACAAACACTTGTACATGAATGTTTACAGCAGCACTATGCACACGAGCCAAAGAACAGAAACAACCCAAATGTCTTAAATTGAGAAATGTATAACACAATACAGTATGTTCAGAAAATGGAATAGTATCCTATTTAATGAAAGGCTAACATTCAAATCAACTGAACTTTGAAGCGACCGGTTGCTGTGATGCGCACTGACCACCAGGGGGCAGATGCTCAATGCAGGGGAAGCTCTGCTCAGCCAGAAGCTGGGCTCACAGCTGGCGAGTGCAGCGGTGATGGCGGGAGCTTCTGCCACCTCCGCTACACGCAGGCGGTAAGGAGTGAGGGGTCCTGACTGTGAGAGGGACATCTGGCAAGAGGGCGCAGCTCAGGCTGAGGGACCCCCAGCCCCAGTGCACAGGGTCATGCACCAGGCCTCTAGTCCGGCGATAAAAATAAATGAGGTATTGACAATTGCTACAGCATAGATGAACCTTAAACTATTATGCTCAGTGAAACAAAGCAGTTGCAAAGGATCACCTATTGTACAATTCCACTTGCATGAAATGCCCAGAATGGTAAATCTCTAAAGACAGAAAGTAAATAACAGTTGCCGAGACTGAGGCGGAGGTAGGAAGTAGGGTTGGGAGGGTTGAGACCTGTGGCTAAGGGATAGGGATTCATTCTGATGTGGTGAAAATACTCAAATTCATTGCAACAATGGTGCCACAACTCTATAAAAACACTAATAGCACTGTATTCATGCATTGCATGTTGCAAATCACATCCCCATCAGCTGTTGAATAGAAAAGAACCATCCGCTCTGATGAATTCAGGTAAAAATCACTTTTATTACATGATTCATAAAAGTCCTAGTTTCTTAGAAGTGAGGTGGGTATTGCAGGTGTAGGAAACTTCTTTAATAGCAGGATTTATTGGCCAAGCAAAGTACGGCATGAAACACAATAAGTAAAACGGAAAAAGCAATATTTTTCTAATCTGCTGGTGCATTTTTTAGTTAACCAGCTAAACTGGTAACTTCGGGGCCAGTTTTGTAACCTTTAATTACAAGCTTGGGTCAGGAGCAATGAGGCTCTCCCGATGAGGGGCATTCTGGGTAGAGAATACAGTTACTGAAGTACACACGTTTTTATTACAGCTCTCAAAAGCACTTAAAGTCCGATGATGCTGGGGTCTCTGCAGAGCCATTGGATTCTCCAAGAGAACAGTGGACCACATTGCCTCTTCCCAGTGCTTTTGCTTTTTAAAATATATTTTATTGATTTTTTACAGAGAGGAAGGGAGAGAGATAGAAAGTCAGAAACATCGATGAGAGAGAGACATCGATCAGCCGCCTCCTGCACGCCCCATGGTGGAGATGTGCCCGCAAGCAAGGTACATGCCCCCGACCGGAATCGAACCTGAGACCTTTCAGTCCACAAGCCGACTCTCTATCCACTGAGCCAAACCAGTCTCGGCCCCAGTGCTTTTTGTTTGCCAGTGAGAAAACTGGGACTCAGCTAAGTGCCTCAGGTACGGGGCTAACATGCTTCCGAATGCTGGTCCCCCTCACTCCCATCCTTCCTTCCAGATCCAATGCTCACATTTCAGACTCCAGCAAATCGGTTGGAGCTATCCATTAGGCTCTGGATAAATAAGCAGATATCTGTACACAGACACAGCACCCCTTTTTATTACTGCAGAGAAGAATGCCTTAAAGGATCCCAAATCCCGCATTTTGAACTCCCAGTCCGTAGCCTGGTACCTGCCAACAGCATAAGCTCACTAAACACTGAAGAATAAATATGATCTTCCAGCATCAGTGAAAAACACACCTAGATTTCCAAATGAGAGTTCTAGTCCCTTCTCTCTAACCACCTAAATACCACCCATGTTTATCCTAACTGTCTTACACACAGCTCATACTCAGCTTTCTCGCCTGGTCAGCTCCTCCTTTGACCTCAACTGTCTTGGTCAATGGCCCCATCCTTCGGCGAGGCAGCTGGTAACCAGACCAGGATTGAGAGAGAACAGTTTATACGGGACAACTCATTGGGGTCTAGAACCCCTTCTTTTAGGCAGTCAAAGCGGAGAAGGAATCAAGTCATTCACAAATCACTGGCAAGAGTGTGACAGGGAGAGGGGCTGGGTAAACACGAGAGTGCCGAGGAGAGAGAGACCTTGAGGCAAAGCCAGGCAGAATGACCTGAGTGACTCCCCACAGCAACCCAGGAGAGGGCAGATGTCCCCAGAAGTAGAAAACAGTGAGTGCGGATGAGGCGCGGGTAAGATGCTGCTGGAATGAGGTCAGGGAATGGTTACTTTATAAACCATAAAATGCACTTCATCATAAATGGACTCAGCCTTCTGCCAAATATCCTTGGGCAACAACGTTATGTCAGGACAACCACCATGTTTCTAGAAGGAAGAACTGGAACATGACTGAAATTATAAAGAGGAACATTGGACTTTACTCGCTAACCTTTTCCCTCGCAGGCTATGGTGTTTATGGCAACAATAACTACCGCTATTTCACGTATGCGTCACGTTCCGTCTGTGCTATTGGACTTCTGCAGCTACCACAAGCAGCTGCAACCTTGCACTTAATAACCACGGACCAGGCACTTCAGCACACACTCTGCATCACGTGGATGAGGCCTGCAGACGTGGAGATGATTACAGTGGTACCTCGAGATACGAGTGTAATTCGTTCCGTAACCTTGAGGCGTGGGAAACTATGAGACGCTCGAGTAGAGGTAAACTGGTGGGTCGTGTGCAGCCGGCCGATCCACGCGATTACTCCTATCTCAAATGTTGCTCGTATTTCCAAGCAAAAATCTCTCGCTCGATGGCTCGTATCTCAAAAATCTCGTATGCTAGGGCACTCGTATCTCAGAGCGCAGAGGTACCAGTGTACTTTTCTGACAGAGGAGGAGCCTAGGACATAGAAGACACATCCTCTGGCCAACACCCCGACGGTCTGTACGTAGCAGAGTGAGAGCCCAGGTCTGTGTAACGCTCGAGCTGTGCCCCTCCCTCCACACCATGACCATTTCCAGATACAACTGCCCTGGAACTGGGACACTGCAGACTCGATGGTGGTAGGGATCGGGGAGGAAGCGTTCACTCCGGATCTGCACGGCTCTGGGGACAGGATGCTCGGCCTCTGAACATGTCATCCCGGATATTCCGCGAGAAAAACCTCCCCGTCCGAAAGGGTAATTAATTCATCAGGCTGCCCGAGATCAATGGGGATATCTCTGATGAATAATCAATTCCCTTTGTTTTTCATTCCGAGTCACCTCCTGCCCTTTGATTCGGTCTCCGGAGCGCTGCCCCGTGCAGGCGGCCGGCCCCGGTTCTGGGACAGTCACGTCCCTGCAGGAAAGTGATCCAGCCGCTTCACACGCTGACCTCTCAGGGGCTGCGGCCCCCGGAGCCTGCTCACCTTTGAAGAAATTAATAAAATTGCACACATGGGCCCTCCA
Organism: Lasiurus borealis; assembly: GCA_004026805.1. Classification (NCBI taxonomy): domain Eukaryota; kingdom Metazoa; phylum Chordata; class Mammalia; order Chiroptera; family Vespertilionidae; genus Lasiurus; species Lasiurus borealis. Next base: position 15,277 of record PVJN01020700.1, on the reverse strand, counting down.
CGCTGGGAGGTCCACGCATGTCAGACGTTACAGTGATCAAAGGACTTTCGCATTTGCTCCGTGCCGCAAGATTAATGTCCCCGAATACACCCCTTTCCCACCCCCACTGACACCCTCCCCTGTTTAATTAGGTCGAGAGCCGGGAATTCCAGAGAGCGGATTGTTTCTGATTAGCCCAAAGTAACGAATCTGTTCAGATCCTCCTCGTTTCTTGACTTTAATTATGTAAAAAGGGCCCGGCTGGCTGGTCTCGTCTGGTTTCTTTTACCATGAGCATGAACAGGCCTGGAATCCAACCCTGCTTGCCACATGCATGAAATGTGCAGGACTCTGCACAAGGAGCTTAACAACGTTGCACCTCAGTTTCCTCATCCGTGCGTGGAAATCTTTATGGCGCTAGTCTATAGGAATTGTGAAGATAAGGAATTGCTACAAAGTGCTTAGGATACGGCTCAAAACACAGTGCTTGTTCAATACATGTAACTATAAAGTGCTGTTATCTGGCATATAGAATATTTTAGATTCTACTTTTGTGTTTGTATTTGATATCTTATTTATTTACTTATTTTTTTATTAATACTCACATGAGGGTATTTTCCCATTGCTTTACAGGGAGAGGGAAAGGAAGAGAAGGGGGAGGGAGAGAAAGAGAAAAACCTAGATGTGAGAGAGACACATCAGCTGGCTGCATCCTGCATGTACCCTGACCAGGGGGCAGGAACAAACCGAAAACCAGGTACAGACCCTTGACCAGGGAATCGAACCTGGGACCCTCCGAGGGTGAGCTGACCCTTTTACCACTGAACAACGGGGCTAGGGCTGCATTTCATGTTTTAAATGATAATTTAAACTGCTTTGTAAATAATGGCTTGTACACATAAAAATGGAGATTAGCGTAGTGCTGGAGAGAGATGAGTGTGGTTTGGATTAGGTAGAAAAGGGGACATAGTTTTGAAACATAGCTTAGAGATAAAACCGATTTTTTTCTTATTTCTCATTTTCAGATAAATTAAGTATAACCGTTAGGAATGGGGGACTTAGAATACAGAAACACTGTAGGCGGGCAAGCAGGCAAGCCTGAAGATTTCAGAGGTCAGCGAGCAGGCTTACCGTCTAAGATTCACCATCAGGAAAAGAAACCCATTCTTTCCCTCATTAACCTCTTGCTTACTGAGTGGGTAGTAAGTGCCCAATTCTGGGTACCCATGGAAACCAGGGCCAATGGTCCAAGATTAATAAGAAACCTACTGCCTGAGAAGAAGAGGTTCTAGTGAGAGAAATATCCGGATGCACACGACAAAGCAGAGATCATCCTTTCCTGCATCCTCCAATTCATTCATTCATTTATTCATCCATCCATCCACCCATCCACTCATTTCAGTCACTCATTCATTCACTTCCCCAATCTTGTTCAACTCAATATTCCACATTCCTGAGCGGTAAAACTCAAGCCTGGGTCCTACCAACATGAAGAGGACACAATCGGCATCTCCTGGGAACTCGGTTTGCACCTTGTGGAGGAGAATGACATGTCAGGGTCATGTGCAAACTTAACAACACACACAACTAACCGCGCCTGGGCCAGAGAGAATCTGCCTCTGCGGCCTACAGCCCAGCCCTATCCGCACAAAGGCCCCGAGACAGCCACAGGCCTCCCATGGAAAACGTTCACAGCTTAAGCTTTGCTCCTTCACAGGGTCTTCTCTGACTCTCTAACTAATTGCATCCCCTGGACGCTCGCGCCTCGCAGCGCTCCTCGGAGTGTGCCATTAGGTGCTTGTTTAGCATTCACTGCTTCCCCGCATCCGCCCTCCCTCCGCTCTCTTCCCCGCAATGAGCACAGCCCTCGGCCCAGAGGAGACGCTCCAGAAACATTGTTTCGAAGAAGGGATGCTTTTAAATCCAAGGTAATTGTGGGCACATCTGGCCAGAGCACGCTAAGTATCCCAGCAGGGAAGGACCAGTTGCCAGAGCAACAAGTAGATGCTGATGAATGGCATCGCTCAGGCACCTCCTGGGCAGCCGGCGAACCGGGGCATCTCCGTTATGAATGAGATATCACTCCCTTTGTGGCCACTCTCCTGCATGCTCTGCGCCTGAGAACTGTAGATAAGAAGGGGGCTCTCCCCCGCAGACTTCAGGAACGGCACACGTGACCGCCAGACATCAGAATCACAAAAGCGGAATGACAGAAACCGACTTGCGCCTGCCGGGAGGCTAGCACAGCTGTGGTGGAAGTCCAGCTGTCAGGGAATCGGGGGGAGGGCGGTTTGCAGCCTTATTGGGAAAGGACATGCGGAGTCTAATGGATATTAGTGACAGCAAGCAAATGAAGCAATTTTTATTTTTATTTCGTGTGGTTCAACTGGTACTTTCATTTAATTTAAAGGAGCAGCATGCAGATAGGAATATGGGGAGCTTTTCCTCAGAAGCCTCTGTGTTCCAGGAGTGAGGGGGCCTAGCAGGCCCATCCAGGTAGCTGAGGCTGCAGCTGAGCTGTTGCAAGTGAGTCCCACTAAGCAAAGGAGAGCGCCTCCCCAGCCACCTTTGGGGACATCTGACAGTGATGGGAGATACTCAGGATACCCTTAATGTGGGGGCAGACACGGGGGTGCCACTGGTATCTAGCAAGCAGAGGTCAAGGATATTGTTCAACAGCCTACAACGCACAGCGTACCGGACAGCCTCTCCACAGCAAATAATTATCCAGTCCGAATGCCAGTACAGTGGTATCTCGAGATACGAGTTTAATTCGTTCCGTAACCTTGAGGCGTGGGAAACTATGAGACGCTGGAGTCGCGGTAAACTGGTGGGTCGTGTGCAGCCGGCCTGATCCGAGCGATGACTCCTATCTCAACTGTTGCTCGTATTTCAAAGCAAAAATCGCTCATTCAAGGGCTCATATCTTAAAAATCTCATATGTTAGGGCACTCGTATCTCGAGGTACCACTGTAGTCCCAAGCTTGAGAAACCCTGCCCTACACCGCAGGCTGCACAAAGGGGCAGGAGAATATAGTCTCTGCTCCTCAAAATTAAACAATCCCATTGGGGATAATGACATTTATATACAAGAGCGCTCAAGCATAAAAAAAAGTTTCAAACGCATAAAAATAACTATTTTGAATAATTAAACTGCTGTTATAAATTATGAATACCAGAAGAAGACATCTGAACAAAAAGAGGGCCATAGGAAATAAATAAGAATTGGCATTTGAAGTACAGACAATACAAAGCATGCTGGGATATGACTTTGCCTGCATGGGGCAGTCTGGGACAGGAAGCTTCACCTCCTCCCCCACCCCTCCAGAAAAGGCATATTTGCATCTAAACTTACCGTATTTTCTGGTGTATAAGACAACTGGGCGTATAAGGCGACCCCCAACTTTTCCAGTTAAAATATAAAGTTTGGGATATACTCGCCCTGTAAGATGACACCCGGTGTATAAGACGACCCCCGACTTTTGAGGAGATTTTCCTGGGGTAAAAGGTAGTCTTATACGCCGGAAAATACGGTATGCCGAAATCAAGAAAAGACAGACAGGTTCGAGTCTCCCTGGGGGGAGGGACAGTGTGGGAGCAGAAGTCAAAGATGCAGCAAATGCTACCAAGATTTCAGGTCCATCAGCAAAATATCTGAAAACCTTAAATATATCTTACTCTTCTGCTTATGCTAGACAGGTAACAGTTCCTAATTTTAGAAATGCCATATTTTGGAGGAACTTGCATCGGGGAGTTCAGGGCAGTTTCTCATGAGCCTGCCGTCTGGCAGTGCAATAAATTACCCAGAAGCGTGACTTCAGCGGTTTCACCTTGAGGTGGAGTAATAAATACTTCCAACTTGTTTACAGCTCTCTCTCTTTCCAGGATCCTCATACTGAAAGGAACAGGCAGGCTTAAACACAGAAAACTGAAGATCAATGAAGATATTCTAAGGGTATATGCGCGGCGAAACCATTATTTTTAATGAAGTTGCACATGTTAAGCTATCAAGGGTGTGTTGTGGTTGGCACTTTAAAGAATAATCCATGATAAGTAAAAAAACAAACAAAACAAAACAAAACAAAAAAACCCTTGGGTTTCTAAGCTGATTCTTAGGCATTATACTACTCACTGCTTTCATCTACTCTTATGTCCTCGCAAACCTACATTCTAAAGCAGCCGGAAATCAAGGGTGTCGTAGAAGACGAAATCCATTCTATTCTCATTTCTCAAAAGCTTTGAGTGGGATAAGCTGATTAAGTCTATTAATACCTTGAATTCTTTCTCTACAAGTAAACTTTGAAAGGGACACTGTTTATCTAGGTGGCAGTGAAATGATAGAAGCGGGAAAATAAAATACATACCAGGGGTAGGCTAAATATAGACATGCATCCATCCTAAAACCTTATCGCAAGGACAGTGCAGTATTAAAACAGACACAAGGCCACAAAGACCCAGAGAACTGGAGAGAAAATGAGAGCGGCTGAGTGACTACCAAGAAAATGCTGGCAAATGGCAAATGGATGGACAAGCAATGATCCTACCAGTTGGGCACAAGCTGCAGCCTAAGATATCCAGGTGGGGGAGCCAGCTGAAGCTGCAGACACCGACCGACACTCCAGAACTGGGGATCGGGGTCTCTGAAGGCCAGGGTGGGGCTGATGGGCAGCAGGGCTGACAGAAAACCTCTGAAAAGCTCAGTTCAGTTCTGCCCCAGTTTCTCCCGAGCCAGGTTCCCAACACTGACTCCAGGGTCATCGCTAGGCAAGGAGCGTGGAGGAATGTTCTCTGGGGAATCTGAGAAAAGAGACTGCCTGCCTCCATGGCCCCCACTCTCCCCTGCTGCCTGGATTCAAACTCTTCCAGCCCCTTCCCCTGCGGCATCACAATTAGTTTGTGACAAATATAAATGGCAGAAGAGCTGATGTGTCTTTCTAAAGATCAGGTTATGAGACTACACGCTTCTCTTGGTCTCTTGAGTCTCTCATTCTCAGGGAAGTCAGCTGCCCTGCCCTAAGCAGCGCACCCCAGTGGTGCAAGATGAACAACAATCAGCCGAGACCGGTTTGGCTAAGTGGATAGAGCGTCGGCTTGCGGACTGAAAGGTCCCAGGTTTGATTCCGGTCGGGGGCATGTACCTTGCTTGCGGGCACATCTCCACTGTGGGGCGTGCAGGAGGTGGCTGATTGATGTCTCTCTCTCATCGATGTTTCTGACTTTCTATCTCTCTCCCTTTCCTCTCTGTAAAAAATCAATAAAAATATATTAAAAAAAAAAAGATGAACAACAATCAAGTAAGTCATGTGTGAGTGCACTTCAGAATTAACTCCCTGATCTGGTCAAGCCTCCAGGTGACCGCTTTCCCCGCTGATTACGACCTCTTAGGAGACCTTGAGACAGAATCCCCCAGCTCAGCTCCTGCTGCACCCCTGTACTGAGAAGAGGTACCAGATAATACACGTTTGTCATTTTAAGCTCAGTTTTGGGTAATTTGTAACTAGAAACACACGGCTTGTGGGTGAAGACATTTAGGAGCCCGACTGACAAGTCAGTAGTATGTCTGTCCAATCAGATTAGGTTGCTATCAGCCTAGCACAGTGGTCGGCAAACTTCGGCTCCCGAGCCACACACGAGCCGTGGTTTGCTGCTCTGTTAACTAATGAGTTTGCCAACCACTGACCTAGACTCTCCATTCCAATTCCAATAATTACAGGCTGTTCTTCCTTGTTCCGCATGTGGCTCGAGAGCCACAGTTTGCTGACCTCTGGCCCTAGGAAATGCTCCCACCACCACTGGATCCCATCCAGTGAGCCTGAAACCAGGTTTTTTATGGGATCTTTCTTAGATTAAATGTGGACAGTTGGGGATAACAGAAAACTGAGAAAACCCTGGAAAATGAATGACCAAGGCAATCAGAAGGGAGAAATTCAGCAGTAACACAGGCAGCGTGAGAATTGAAGACTTCATATTGACTATTGAAGACAAAAGAAAGTGTATTCGTAACATAAAAACAGTATTATATATTTAGGGGCATCCAGGAAATAAAAAGAGCCCACAGAAATTGATAGTACAATGGTGGAAATGAAAAATAAATAAATGTAAAAGTGTTGGAGGATAAATTTGAGGAAATCTGTCAAAAAAGTAGTAATACAGAGCAAGAAATGGAAAACAAAACAGAAAACCATAAAAAGTTAAAGAATCAATCCAAGATTTTTAGCCTCCAACTAATATAGAATTCCAGAAAGAAAAATATAGAGAAAATAGAAAAGGGCATTAGTTGTCAAATACATAACACAGGACAGGTTTGCAGAATTGAGATTCATTCGTGTTTCAAAGGTTAAAAAGTTGTACTGAGGACCCAGCTTATTGAAAATACATAGCCTTGACAATGCCTATTACTGAATTTTCAGAAGACTAGAGGTAAAATCGGATCCTAAAAGTCTCCTAAAAGAAAAACAATTAATGCACAGGATCTAAAATGAGAGTGCCACCACCACACCTCTCTCCAGCAATACTGAGAATTGGAAGATAAAAATGCGATGGTTTTAACATTTGGTGGTGGAAACATTTCCAGCCCAGCCATGGCCTGTGTGGCTCAGTTGGCTGGGCACCATCCCATCCACAGAAAAGTTGCATGTTTTACTCCTGGTCAGGGCACATGCCCAGGTTGCAGGCTTGATCCCCGGTGGGAGGCATGCAGGAGGTAGCTGATCAATGCTCTCACATTCAATGTTTTTTTCTCCCTCTCCTTTCTTCTCTCTCTAAAAATAAATAATAATGATGCTTAAATTAACCTTCGCAATGCACTGGGAGGTTTAAAAACATTTCCAGCCTAAAGTTCAATATGCAACCAAACTACAAGTCAGTTATGAAGGTAGAATGAAGGCTTTTTTTTTTAAATATGAGATCTTGAAAAATATGTGTTCTCATGCAATCTTTCTTGGAAAGCTACTAAATGGTGTGTTCTGCAAAAATGAAGGAATAAACCCAGAATGAGAAAATAGGAAATCCTGATAAAGAGGAGATTCCACCCAGGATAAAGGTAAAAAGCATCCTCCCTCTCACAACTGTGAAGTGACACTGAGAGACCAGCACAGACTGAGGGAAGAGGATGCAAGGAGTCTCCCAGCAAGAATGGCCAAGAAAAACTAAAGTGGGTACATTGACTTGCCTGACCTTGTTATGGGAAATCTTACATTTCTGTTGGAAATTTTTAAATATAGTTTTTGTTAGTATGTATTGCTTTTGAAAAATAGCATAATGAAGGGACTGTGATCAAAATATACTACATGCTCTGTAGTATGTACATAGTACACATACACTGTATGGCCAGATTATGATGATCTCTGAATGCATAATAATCTGGCCACTCAGTGTATATTGTATACAGTAAAAGGCTAATATGCAAATTGTCCCTTGACTGGAACTTCGGCCAAACGCCCATGCCCCCTCTCCTGGCCAGGCTGGCTAGAACGCACTTATGCACTAATTCATAAACCAGGCCTCTAATATATCCTATCTAATAAAAGAGAAACATGCAAATTAACTGTACCTCTGCTACGCCCACAAGCCATGCCCACCAGCAAATCAGGAGTGAGTATGCAAATTAACCCAACCAAGATGGCAGTTGATTTGCATATCCAGGAGCAGAGGAAAGACTGAAGACAGAGTAGAAGGAAGCCAAGTGCTGCAGAAGGGAGTGAAGCTGTGGAGAAGCAAGTGGGGTGGCGGAAAAGGGAGGGAAGCAGGCAGGGCAGCAGAGACAGCCACAAGAATCTCTATTCTTACAGGAATAGGCCTGAGGAAGCCCTATTCTTGCAGGAATCTTCCTGCACTGGGCCTCTAGTGTGTATGTATAGATCATAGTAATCTGGCCACTCAGTGTATATCTGACTATATATATATCTCCTATCTAATAAAAGAGTAATATGCGAATTGACCGTACCTCTCCTACACCCACAAGCCACACCCACCAGCCAATCAGAGCAAGTATGCAAATTAACCCAACCAAGATGGCTACAGCCATACAGAGAGGAGGAGAGAGGCTTGGGTAGCCCCTGGCAATGGGGGAAGCCAATCTTTTTGCAAAGCCTGACCTGTGACCTCCTCTGCTTAAGGCAACAATGTTTCAATGTCTGCCACCACTGAGCAAGGCTTTGGTTGCCCCTGGTGATGGGGAAAGCCAAGCTTTTCACACACCCTGTTGGGCCCAAGCCTCCACTTAAGGCAACAAAGTTTCAATGGCTGTGTGAACTGAAGGCTTGGCTCCACTCTAGGCTACAAAGTTCCAATTGTAGAAGATAAATAAATCCCAGATACCACTGCCTCCACTTGGGTGGCTGGGGGGTGTGGCCAGCCTGCAAACCACCACAGGCCCCTTGCCAGGTCACTCCATGCCCCAAGGGAGCACCCACCCTGATCCAGAACACCCTTCAGGGCAAACCAGCTGGCCCCCACCATTGCAGCAGGCCTCTATCCTATCTAATAAGAGTAATATGCAGATTGACCATCACTCCAACACACAAGATTACTGCCTCTATGTGGTCATAAGATCTTGCCCCCACCACAAGATGGCCATCAGGGGAGGTCAGTTGGGAGGGACCAGACCTGCAAGGAGAGCACTTGGGGGTGATCAAGCCTGCAGCAGAGGGCAGTCAGGGGTGACCATGCCCACAGGGTAGGGCAGTTAGGGACAAACAGGCTGGCAGACGAGGAGTTAGGCATCAATCAGGCTGGAAGGGGAGCGGTTAGGGGGTGATCAGACTAGCAGGCATAAGTGGTTAAGGGCAATCAGGAAGGCAGGTGAGCAGTCCTGGATTGTGAGAGGGATATCCAGGTAGGATCGGGCCTAAATGGGCAGTCGGAAATCCCTCAAGGGATCTCAGATTGGAGAGGGAGCAGGCTGGGCTGAAGGACACCCCTGCCCACAATGGACGAATTTCATGCACTGGACCTTTTATATAAATGGCAAATAATAATATAAGTAGAAGTATAGATTGAACCCAAATTTTATTATAACTATTTTGGAAAAAGAGAAGAAAATTTGAAAGCTGTTTGTATGAGAGAGTTTAAATCCTTATCTTCCGTAATTAGACAGATAAAAGGTAATGTCCCAAGTGAAAAAATTAATAACAAAAAGGGCACAAGTCTCCTTTTCAGAAATAGCTCGGCACTAGAAGAAGCTGCTGACATCATTGTGAACAGATGTCTAGGAGAGCAGGAACTAGGGCTGAACCGTAGATGTAGTACTAGACTTTATACTCTTTGTACATTCTTACTGATACAATTTCTAAAATAAGATAAAAAGGACTGAGTTAAGATATGCACATCGCACAAAATAAAGCAGAAATTATGGTATTCAATAAGTAAAGATGAATAAAAGCTTAAAGGTACCAGAAATGATAAAGTAGATATCAGGAAATAATAAAAGGTATACTCCTTGCAAGAAAAACCCACCAAAATAGATGGATCTTGGCTCACATGTACCCAAAACAGCAGCCCTTTTTCCATCATATGTGTGAAGTTCAACTAACATAAACATAAAAAGACAAAGAAGAGCAGGAGATGCAACAGTGTGTTCTCACACCCATGGATGGTCCTAGATTGCTTTAAGGAATGAGATTTGGCTTCCAACTAGGGTCCCGTCATAGCATCGAGTAAAAATTCTAACTCCCCACTTTGTCCATGTGTTCTACCATATGCTGGGAATTAAATAATTCATAACTTTTGTAAAGCAATGTAACTGTTTTATAGGCACAGGCCTTTTTATTTTTAATTGAAATGAGTAGACCGCATGAAAACCAGTTCATCTAATGAGCGCATTTCTAGGCTTCTTTTAAGATGAGTATTTGATACAAGTGATGAATCCCCCTCCCTACCTTCAGAACAAATTTGCTTTTATTTTTAAACTAAGGAAACGGTCCTTTCTCCGCCATCAACTCCCCTGAACTTTGACATCACTCTTCATATTTTTAGAGATGTATTTTTGAAAAGCCCATTTCCTCCCTTTAGCCTTCCACTTGATCGCCCCACAATTGTGCTTTCCGATGCTGAACAATAAATGGAAATCAGCTTTATACATCCCTGGACTAAATAAACTGAGAGATAAAAGAGAGGTATAAAAGCTAACAACCCTTAAAGTCTAGAAGAGGGCAAAAATAGTCTTTCTCGAATCAACTTAACACTTGGTAGAAATGATATTATTCAGAAGAGGTTATAATTTCTAGTTGCAATAATATATCACATTAATTATTTCTGTGATGCATGTAAAAGTCTCTGATTTAAAGATGACAATTCTTTGTATCAGAGAGGTGGTGACTTTTCCAGGATGACACCGCTTCTAAGTATGGAGGTCACAGAGATTTTGTTACAGTCAGGAATCAGGTACCTAAGAGAGGCCTCAGAAATGAATATTACCATCTCAGGTGCATTATGACTAATCATCATAAAACAGAAAATCAGAAGAGAAAAATATAAACTTCAAAAAACTTCACATGAAATAAAATATGGCACCTGACAGATAGTAAGGCTACACATATTTGCCGAGTAGATTAATTTATATAAAACAAATTGAACAGGTCTATAGAAACACTTTATTTTTATATGGTGTGATCAGCTCTACTTTGATGTCATTTTTTTTCTCCCTAAGGATATGGAGGCATTTGGTATAGGCCTGTAATTAAAATAACATAAACCCGCTACCAGATAAATATTTAATACTGTGATATGACTAAAATCAAGCACTCTGTACCAGCTAGTCCCAAAAATATTTTCAAAGTTATCAATGGATATTGAGACTCTCAGAATACATTTACTGGGGGTGGTAGATGAGCATATTATCAAGAAAGTCCATGCCTTATTGTCCCATTTCCATTTCCATAGTTTCAAAGTCATATACCAAAATATGAATATGCTGTGTTTATGCTTCATTGTTGGTGGTGGGATTATAGTAACTTCTTTTTCTTCCTTTTGGTTACCAATATTCTTTAATTCTCCTACAATAAACATATATTACCTCATCATTACATATCACATTATATGTAATGATGAGTTAATATATATATATATACATATACATATATATGTGTATATATACATAAATATATACTAGAGAGAGATAGAAACATCAATGAGAGAGACACTGATCAACTACCTATAACTTTGTTTAAATTAAATCTTTATTATTCAGATTATTACATTTGTTTCTCTTTTTCCCCTCCATAGCTCCCCTCCACCTGGTTTCCAACCCTCCCTCTACCCTTACCTCCCTCCCGTTGACCTCATCCATAGGTGTATGATTTTTGTCCAGTCTCTCCCTGTACACCCCTCACCCTTTTCCCCCTGAGAATTATCAGTCCACTCCCTTTCTGTGCTCCTGATTCTACTATATTCACCAGTTTTTGAATGAGTGAGTGAAAGGTATGGGATTTGAACCTCGCTCCTCAGGTCTCGGTGAAATACCACTTGTCATTGCTGGCTCCGGGTCTGCACCTGCAGCATCGCACCTGTCTGCAGGACAACCTGTCAGGTCGCATTAAATCCCGTGTCACAGGGAAGCTGGGAAAAGGAGGTGCTCTCTCAGCTCTGAAAGTGTCATGTTTAGTAGCATTCTGCTAAGCAGCCAATTCCCCCAATAACAGAATGAAAAGGAACAACCCCTTGAGAAAGAAAGGAAGGGAGGAGGAAGGAAGAGAGAAGTGGGAGGGGAAAGGAGGAAGGAGGAGGACCAGCTTGACTGAAAGGAACAGAACGCACCCCAGAGGACTGGGGGTGCAGTGTGGTGGGAAAGGGGGTCTCAGGGAATACATCCCCTGCCTCCCCCACTGGCTCCCCACAAAGTCTGCTTCAGAAAGTCCAGGACAGTGAGACCCTGCAGAATGTCCGACGGGGAGGGACTGAGGGGGGGAAGGAACGTGATGGGAATCCTGAGAGGGCCTCGGCTTGAATGGCAAACGGCACATTTCTCATCTCGGCTGAGCTGCTTTGTGTCTGGTCCGAAACCTAAACATCATCCCGGCACCTCTGAAGCGATAATGGGGGAGAAATGCAATATTTACTCGCCGTGTGTATCTTAATTTAATTTATGAAAATATTATCGACGTGACATTGACTTGGCAACTTCACGTGGCCCACAATGGCCGTGCCCCGCCGTCGTTCCCCTTCATTTCCTCCCGCCTTCGCCGTCTGGCCGGGCCTTTGTCAGAGAGCCCTCGGGATGGCGATGCAAATCGCGGCTTCATCACAAAGCCCAGGGAAACCGCGCGATTGTCAGGCCCGCTTCGTGAAAGGTAATGACTGTGCATGCTTAGGGCTTGAATGGAGATGATAAAATATATATTTCACCCATTTTTCATAACAAAAACTCATTTATTTATTTTTTTTAAATAACATGTGGGCTTCAGCATCCTCACTTCTCAGTGCATTTAGTCGGAAGAAGCCTTTCGGATGCAGGCGTGCAGGCTGGAATAGGGGGCTCTCTCTCATCGCCTGCACTGACAGCGCACCCCAGGATGGAATATTCTCCCAGAGCCCCTCCATGCGAACAAGAGAGGCGCTGGGGCTGACAACCTAGAGGGGGTAATTTCAGGAAGCAATATAGTGATACCCCAAGTTTTAATAAGGATTCAGGCGCTCTCCCACCGCCTCACTAGCGTAGCCCATCTCCTGGATCACGCTGACTGTGAAATTGCCTGGAACTCCTTCATTCTGTCTCTGAGACCCGGTCCGGTCTAATAGAATGAAAAGGGCTCCCTGCCACCCCCATCTGCAGGACCCCGCGTTGTAATTCACTGTGACACACACCAGGTGTCTACAGTCTCCCAGTTTCCTAGGTAACTGCCCCAGAGACCCTACGGCACACCATGGCCCTCGCATGGATGCTACTGGGAAGACCTGATGTGTGCAAACAGTTGTTTTTACTTACAAAGACATTAAAACAGTCTAGCTCATAGAAGTAGAGGACAGAATGGTGGTTGCCAGAGGAAGTGGGGGGGATTGAAAGGTTTTGGCTCAATGTGAGTATAGAGTTATAGTTGCAAAGATGAATAAATTCCACAAAATCGGTGTACAACATGGAACCTGCATTTAATACCGTGCTGTGTACTTAAAAACATCACAGAAAGAGGAAGGGGCACGCTAAATCCTATGGAGGCAATGAATATGTCCATCACCTTGACTGTGGTGATGGTATCCCGGGTAGATGCATATGTCCAAACTCATCAAAATATACACATTATCCGCTATTTTTGTATACTATATATGCTTAAGAAAAGCTTTAAAAAATCAAAATAACAAAAAAGGATTCAGCGGAGACTGGTTTGGCTCAGTGGATAGAACGTCGGTGTGCGGACTGAAAGGTCCCAGGTTCTATTCCGGTTGGGGGCAGGTACCTTGCTTGTGGGCACATCTCCAGTGTGGGGTATGCAGGAGGCGGCTGATTGATGTCTCTCTCTCATCGATTTTTCTGACTTCCTATCCCTCTCCCTTCCTCTCTGTGAAAAATCAATAAAATATATTTTTTTAAAAAAAGGATTCATCCATCCCACAAATAATCAAATAGTGCCAGGCACTATTCTGAGTGCTGGGGACATAACAAACGGATACCTGGAGATCCAAGTTTTCAAAGAGCTTACATGACAGACCGCAAACATGAACGTAAGTTGCTGACTGCATTGGGTGGGGCAACTACTATGGAAATGAGGAGCGGAGGGCAGGCTGGGCCGAGCTGCAGCTTTGGGGAGGGTGGTCAGGATGGAGCTCGCTGAGAAGGCGATTAACTTCTGAAGGAAGTGAGGACGGTAGCTGTGTGGGTCTTTGGGGGTATGACGCCATCGGGGCAAAGCCTGAAGGTGCATGAGTTTCAGGCATTTATATATAACGGCAAGAGGCCAGGGAGCCCAGTACAGGGGGCACATGGGACAGAGGTAGGGCATAAAGTCAGCTGAATAATAGGGGCTAATCATCAAGGCCTTGTCATCCCTCACTGAGGCAGACGTATCACGACACCCCTCCAGCCCAAGAGGTTCAAGCCCTAATCCCTGGAAGCTGTGAACATGTCTCTGTCGATGGAAAGGGGTAATTAAGGTTACAGATGGGACTTGTTAATCAGCTGATCTTAAGAGAATAAAGCCTGGGATTACCTGGTTGTGCGCAGTGTAACCACAAGGGCACTTTAAATATCGAAGAGGGAGGTCAGAGTGATAGAGCATGAGACAGACCCCGTGGGCTATATTGGCTTTGAAGATAGAAGATGATAAGAGCCAAGGAATGAAGGTGGCCTCTGTAAGCTGAGAGAGAGAGAGAGAGAGAGAGAGAGAGAGAGAGAGAGAGAGAGAGAATCTTCCCTTGATTTTAGCCTAGTAAAATTCTGGGAACGATAAGACAACACATTTGTATTGTTTTAAGCCACCAAGTTTGTGGTGCTTTTTACAGCAACAACAGAGAAACAGCCTACCTACTGTAAGAAGTTTGGCTTTTCCTCTGAATGAAATGAGGAAACACTGGGTGATTTAAAGCAGAGGAAAGACATGATTTGAACTATATTTTAAACCTACTCATTGCAATGTAAGAACAGACGATGGAGGCAGGCCTGCAGGGAGAAGGGTTTTAAAAGGAGACAGGATGGATAGAGGCCTGGGCAAGTGACTTAGGTAGAGGCAGTTGGAGATAAGAAGTGGCTGATTACTGGCTGGTGTGGTTCAGTGGTTGAACATTGACCTGTGAACCAAGAGGTCACTGGTTTCATTCCCTGTCAGGCACATGCCCAGTTTGTAGGCTTGACCCCCCAATAGGGGGAGTGCAGGAGGCAGCTGATCGATGATTCTCTCTCACCATTGATGTTTCTATCTCTGTCTTTCTCTTCCTGTCTCTCAAAAATAAATACATAAGTGTGTGTGTGTGTGTGTGTGTGTGTGTGTGTGTGTGTATATATATATATATATAATATTTTTTAAAGAAGGGGTTGACCCGAGACCGGTTTGGCTCAGTGGGTAGAGCGTCGGCTTGCAGACTGAAAGGTCCCAGGTTCGATTCCGGTCGGGGGCATGTACCTTGCTTGCGGGCACATCTCCACTGTGGGGCGAGCAGGAGGCGGCTGATCGATGTCTCTCTCTCATCAATGTTTCTGACTTTCTATCTGTCTCCCTTCCTCTCTGTAAAAAAGCAATAGCAGAGAAGACTCAAAGACGACTCTCTGAAAAAGTAAATATCTAATCTGGATCTGGAAAGACCAAATGCTTCCCTCCAGGTAAAAAGGTCAGTGTGTCTGTATGTCTGTGTGTGTGTGTGTGTGTGTGGCGGG
>PVJN01020699.1:0-35629 GCA_004026805.1 Lasiurus borealis | reverse complement strand
CCATCCTCTATGCCTTTCTCGACGAGAACTTCAAGCGCTGTTTCAGGGACTTCTGCTTCCCAATTAAGATGAGGATGGAGCGGCAGAGCACGAGCAGGGTCAGGAATACGGTTCAGGATCCTGCTTACGTGCGGGATGTCGATGGGATAAATAAACCCGTATGACTAGTCGTGGAGATGTCTTCTTACAGCTCTCCGGGGAGAGAAGAGTTCAATGATCTAGGTTTAACGCAGATCACCACTGCAGTCTGAGGCGGAGAAAAGCAGAATTTCGTACAAACTTTTAGAGATCTCACGGGCTGAAGTCAGACACGAGGCCGTAGTCGTGAGCCAGGTCAATGGAAGCATCAAGGCTGTGGGGACTGAGTACCATCGAGCAGCAAATAACAGCCCCGCAGAAGGGTAGGGACTCAAGGCTGGTTTCCAGTTCCTCTGATGGACAAGAAACAAGCCCTTTCCTTCCGGTGACCCAGACTTTCTTCAGGACTCGGCTGCTGTGGGCTTCCTCTGTGGTTTCAGAAGGTCTGTACAGAAAACAAAGCAAAACAAAATGTTGGCAGCCAATCCCAATACTTGTCATTGACAGTAGCAACAACAAACAACCATTTCCAGGGGCCATGCCCCGCTCACTCCACGCTACATGGACACACATTGTGTGGTGGGGATTCTACCTTACGTTTGACTTGGACCCAGACCTGAAAAGTCTGTTGTTCATATATAGTAGAAAATTATCTTGATATTTAAACATATAAGAGATGGGTTACAATATAGTTTAATTCCCCAAAGAACTATATTTTTAGCATGCTATTCAGATAATCTCATGATAAGGCATGTCCGGATGCTAAGAAACATAAATTGGCTTCAATATCACCAAAAGTATATACAGTTCCATCTGTAAATAATAATATATGTGTAAACAAGGAATGGGTTTGCCATAAAGCCAGGCAGTTTCTTGAAAGCATGTGGATAACTTCCTTATTTAGAGTGATGCTGAGGCATTTTGCTGCAACATCAGCTTCTCTCTGAGAATCAGTCAATGGCGCATTCCTCTCGGACTCCCTGAGCACCAATTACGTAGTCCTTTATAGGATCCATAACTCCACAGGATAGTTAACTCACTTCCAGGTTGTAGCCTTTGCCGAATCTAGTTTATATGCAGCATCTCTTTATGAATACACACCTATTACCATGTTTTCTGTATCCGTGAAGGCAAGGCATTTTGCTCATGTAAATCTCAAGTTACTCTTTCTGTGGCTTTCGGTGGAAAGTAGAACGGGTCCTAACTGTGAAACTGAATGAAGACATTCTCTCACTCGTGGTGCCTGGACACCCCTTGCACTGGGTTCTGAAGAGCATACCTGAGAGGATAATACCAGGAGCATCACATTTAGGGTAATTTTGCTGAAACTTTCAGATGACATAAATTCCCCTCCCTTTTCCTGAAAATTATGCTTTCAGAAGAAATGGCTTTTTCTGTCATTTGCCTGGGCAGAAAAGGGGGGTAATTTAAAAATAACATATTTTCTTTAGCCTATATGTTATGTTATTAGGACAGGATCCGTTGAAATTTAATTGAAAAATCAAAGGTATGGACCTATAGAACTATACACATCACTACTTCTGTAAGTTCTGTTTACTGTGTGTGTGCGCTCTCTTTTCTTTTTACATTGAAGGTTTTATATGTGGATTCAGAATTTTAATATGATGATGTTTGTCAGTTAGTCAATTCCAGGTTTTCATGGCACCTAATCCATGGCAGCAAGGTGGGGTTTTTCATGATAAAAACATAGAGCTCTGCCCGGACAGAATGGCTCAGTGGTTGAGCATCAACCTGTGAACTGGGAGGTCATGGTTCAATTCCCTGTCAGGGCACATGCCCGGGTTGTGGGCTCAGTCCCCAGAGTGGGGTGTGCAAGAGGCAGTTGATCAATGAATGACTCTCTCATCATTGATCTCTCTCTCTCTTTCCCCTTCCTCTCTGAAATCATTAAAAAACAACAACATAGAGCTCTTTTGAACATTTCTTAAATTGTATTGATTTTTCTTAGGTGTTCTTGTAGTCTTACAAATAAAAGTAGATAGAAATGGGTTAAATATTGGTTGACATTCACCCCTTGGTTAAAAATCTTGGATATCATACCAGAAGGAGATCTATGTAGCAAATAATTTCAGAAATAAACCTTGCTGACATGGAAAATATAGAAAACTCTTTACAGTGGTAAAACCCCAAACCCTAACAGGGATAAAATCACAGAACAAGCTTACAGTAATGCGCTTTCTCTTACGTAGTGCCACACTTGCCTTCATAGCACCGGTTGCCATTATCAGAGCCAGGGCTTTAGCCTGTGTAGTCTCCATCTCTTTAAGTTTGCAGCCCAAGGAGAAGGAAGTAGCTCTAAGTGACCCGGCAGGGTGTTAGATGCTTATCCGTTATTGTTAACAACCATCTCCCCAAAATGAAAGAGGAGGGAGGGTGGCTATGTCATATAAGGGCACTGTGTTAAAGAATAATAAAGTGAATCGTGTATGTGAGAAAAAATATCACACAAACGTGTTTCTCCATTAAAAGTGTGTTTGTGCACAAGACGTGTGTGCATGTATGAATGGGTGAAAGTGGTGTGTGTGTACTGTCATGAAGCGTTGGTTGTATTGCGACTCCATTCCATACAATACATTTGTCCAAGCCCAGCTATGTCCCATCTCTTCATGCTCCTGTTCTCCCATTACAGCAAGGAGGGCACTGCTCCCTGTCTCTCTGAGACCAGAGCTACATGTACCCTCGAGTTAACTCTCTACACGACCTCCATCTTCCAACCTGGGGAACAGTTTCTGTGAGACAGAATTTAGTAAGGGATCAGAAAACATTCAGAGAAAGGAAACATAAGCAAGAGGCATGTGAGTGAAAAAACCCATAACCCTAACTGGGAGGAGAGTGTTTGTGTCTCAAACTGCTCTTTTTTTTTTTTTAATTGTTTAAAGTGTTACAAATAGTACATATGTCTTTTTTTTTTTTCCCCCTATTGACCTCCCCCCGGCCTTCCCTACCCCGCAGTACATGCCCTCACATCCTCTCTCCCCCGACTCCAGTGTCTTGTATCCATTGGTTATGCTTATATACATGCATACAAGTCCTTCGGTTGATCTCTTAAAACCCACCCTCCCCACCCTCCCGCACCCCCCCCCCCCAGCTAACCTCCCCTGACTTCCTGCTGTAGTAAGACTGTCTGTTCATTGCTTCTTTGCTTCTGTATTTATTTTTTTTTCCCCTGAATCTTTTCTTTAAAAACATCTTGCCTCTGCAGGCTAGAAATAAACTTGTAAAAACAAAAAATGTTTGAATCCCAGTTCAAACATTTGAACCTAGGAGCATCCCCGATGCGGAAAGTTTAAGTAAAAACTTTAGGCTTTATACTAAAAAAGGAAGCATAGTTTAAAAAATAGTTTTGAAAAAAAACAAACTAAATTTTAAGGAAATGGCTCCATTCTATGATGCGTTGCTGAGAAATAAAAGTTCTTAAATTTGTGAACCATTTCAATTTATGCGTGTTTCTTCTGGTGTTGGGACGTAGTAAGATGAATTACTGAAATAAAAGAAATACGTTGGCTGGCTTTACATGAGAGCTATCTAAGGAGAAAACTGTGACAAAGTTTGTATGTCCACTCAATAAGATTTATTTTCTAAGCAAGAGCCATTTGGAAGATTCAGCATAAATAGAGAGATCTCATCCCTAAGGTGATTTTTTTTTCTCTGCAAGAAAAGTATATCCATATATCCTTTATTATGATGTTTATTATTATTCACAACTTGTTACTTTTAAGATGATAATTATGCATTGTATATATGATTGTGTGCCTTGCAATAAAATAAAAATTGTACTGCTAAAATTCACAGCAGAGGATTTCTGTGCTAAATAATTTATTAACACCTGAAATGATGCTGCACTGAAGCAAGAATAATGTTAATGTTACTTTAAACTATGTACCATGTCTTTAACTTTCCATTCATGACAATCTGGATGATCAATAGAAGGACCAAAACATGCAGCAATCTAAGCAATGATCTAAATTTTTTAAACCTATAATTTGCTTAGGAAATTTTACCTGCTTCACAGCAATGCTGCCAAGATCCCAGAAGCAATGTTATGTGCTTCCTTTCTGCTGAAAAACCACACATCCACTAGGAGAATACGCAAAATTTAAAGTCCAACTGTCCTGCCAATCACAACATCAACTCAGCCTTGAAACACAAGCAGCCTTCTGCCCCTGCTCTCAGTACAATATAGCCACATCACTGCCACGAATGACCTGTTTCTAAGCCCCGTGGAATTTGTATATACAAAATGCAATGTAAAAACCAGCATCCTCCTGGTTTTTAGGATATATGCAACCGTATGTTTATGGCAGCATTATTTACAATAACCAAGATGTGGAGAAACCCAAGTGCCTATCATTATCGATGGGCTAAAGACGAGGTGGAACATGTATACAATGGAATATTACTCTGCCACAAAAATGAATGAACTCTTACAACCTGAGACAATGTGGATGGACTTAGAGGCAATTAAGCTACATTAAATATGTCAGACAGAGAAAGACAAATGCCATATGATTCCACTTAATGTAAAGAACAAAACAAACAAAACAGACACAGACTCATAGATGCAGAGAATAAACTGACATTTGCCCTATGGGAGGGAAGATAGGCTGCATAACAAAGTTAAAGAGATTAAGAAGTGCAAATTGGTAATTATAAAATAGCCCTGGGGATGTAAAGTACAGCAATATTGTAATAACTGTAGGGTATCAAGTGGATACTTGAATTATCAGGGGATCACTTTGCAAATTCTATAATTGCCTAAGCACTATGCTGTACACCTAAAACTAATATAAAATAATATTGAATTGTCACTGTAATTGAAAAATAAAATTTAAAAAATTAAAATAAATAAATGTGTTAGGAAGAGAGTGGCACAGCTAGTATTGTCTCAAGTTTCCTATTTCATTCCCTTCCTGCACCCATTTAAAAGAATATTTTGAAATAAAACTTCTGTTGTTAGCCCTAGCTGGTTGCTTAGTGGTTACAGCATTGGCCTTTGAGTTGAAGTATCTTGGGTTTGATTCTGGTCAAGGGCATGTACATTGGTTGCAGTCTCGATCCCTGGTCCTGGTTAGGGAATGTGCTGGAGACAATCAGTTGATGTGTCTAGATCCACATCAATATTTCTCTCTCTCTCTCTCTCTCTCTCTCTCTCTGAATATATGAATGAACAAATGAATGAATTATGTGAAGTAGGAAATGCATGGGGCTAAGGCAGTAGACATATTCTGAATCATTTCCTAATTGAATAACCTTATGTTAGTTATGTTCTTCTCACCTAGAAAGTAAAAGTAATAACTACCTTTCAGGATGATTATAAAGAGATGATGATATAATTTATATTCAAATGATTTACAAACAATCAATCTCTCTACAATAATGTTATTATTAACCTGCTAAATAATGATTCAGAAACTTTAATGGAAACCAAAATTAAGATTCCCTAGTGTCTTTGTCTTATAGTGAATTAAAAAGTGTGGCTAGAGCCAATTATTGCCTTTTGGAAACTGTGCTTCAACTAAAGTCTGTATGACCTACGGGAAGAATTAAATTCAGAAACTCTAATCTCACAGTATTGACTTATGTTTGGCCATGTCTGGTTAGATGTGTATATCAGATAACTTGGTAATTTTTCAATCAAAATCCAGAGAGATTGCTTGGGCTAGAATTCAAAGGGTTTTTCTTGAGACCAAGGTTTGCATTGTTGGACACAAAACATTTTCTTAATAACATCTCCATGAGAAAGCAATCTTCTTTTTCTGAGAAAAATCGTTTTTTGGAGAAATCTCCTGTTTGTTGTTAAAATCCTGGGCCAACTAAATGTTTAAATGATTATCTGCAGAGAGATTTCTTTCCAAATGGTTTTCCTTTAAATGTGCTTTCATGTATTTTAGAGCCCTTAGACAAAGACAGTTTTACCCAGAAATTTTTAATGAAATAAATCACTCAATAAAAAAAACAACTGTTAGTTCTGTCATTGCTAACAAACCACAGCAATTCTAGGCTTTTGCTGTTCAATTAAACTTAATTTCACTTTAAACTCCATGAAGTCTCGCCCCAGGCAGTGTGGTTCAGTGGTTGAGCATCAACCTATGAACAAGAAAGATCAGATTTGGTTCCTGATCAGGCACATGCTCAAGTAGCAGGCTCGATCTCTCGTAGGAGGTGTGCAAGAGGCAGCCAATAAATGATTCTCTCTCATGATTGATGTTTCTGTCTCTCTCTTCCTCTCCCTCCCTCTCTAAAATCAATAACAATATTAAAGAAAAGAAAAAAAAAAACACCTCCATGAAGTCTCAAGCACACTTTACATATAGAAACAGTGGCATAGTGAACTCATTAGTGGCAAGGAGCAAACTTAACGTGTGCATTTATACTTCAGAAAGGACTGCTTCATTTCCATGGCACTCTATGGTCCCAGCTCTCCTTCCTCTGCTGGCTTTAGTAGAGTGAAATCAACGTGTAAGACCAGAATGCTTCACAGAGACTGGCAGAAAGAGCACCTCATAAGATTCCTTTGATTCTATTCCATGATGCCTATTCCTTGAGCCTACTCTGTTTCCCCACAGGAACACAGCGCCGTACTCTGCACCTCTGGTTACTGAATCACCTTTCTTTGACTCTGCAGTCAAAAGAAAGCTATTGTACAAGTTCCTTTCACCTTAAAAATTCAGAGAAGTATGAGTTCACTCACTGCCTGTTTTTTAAAGCACTGTGTCTTTAATTTCACACAGCCTGGCTTCTGCTCCACAACCCCGGTTCTGCACAGCATTTCACAGGCTACAGGGAACTGAGAAATGGCCTGTTAACTCCCATGCACCAAAGAGGGAAGTTAAGGCCTGACTAGGGCTTTTCTTATACACACAGCTGAGGTGTGTTACCAGTACCTGGGCATCTGCATGCTGCCACTGGGTGGCCCTCCTTCTTCTCAGCTTCTTTACATGCTTACATGCTACCGTTTCTCTCTTCCTTGGCTTCCTCCACACTCCACACGGCTGAGCTCTCACCTCACAAGTCTCATTTTGTGCTCCCTCACTGCACCCTGTCTATGGGCCTTCCTCTCAAAGCTGCTTCTTTGTATCTCCATATCCCTCTTGACCTTTTTCTCTCAGCTTTTTAAAAATCCTCACCCTAGGATATGATTTTGTTAATGAGAGAGAGAGAGAGAGAGAGAGAGAGAGAGAGAGAGAGAGAGAGAGAGAGGGAGAGAACATTGATGAGAGAATTGATTGAAGTGAGAAAAACATCAATCAGTTGCCTCCTGGACATGCCTGACTGGAGGATTGAACCTGAAACCTAGTTATGTGCCCTGGCAGAGAATTAAACCCACAATTCTTTGGGGCATGAGACCCACACTCCAGCCAAATGAGTCACCCGGCCAGGGCTCTCAGCTCTTTTTGGATGGATCCCAAAAGTCTGCTGGGGCTTGGACCTAGTCTTTACATTTTAATTTCAAACTCCACTATCTCTGAGTCTTCTCTTCTTCCCAAACACCCGTTCCCCGGAAAACCCCCATTTGTGTCACACTTAACATAACTGCCCCAGTCACTAAGGCTTGAACAATTCATGGCAGCCTTGCCTGGGCTGCTGCTTTTCCACAGCCAGTCACCAAGACCTATTAGCCTGCCCTTTATTGTGTGACCTAAAATTATCCCTTCTTTTCCACTTTCCTGTAGTTCAAATGCTGACTTCCTGCTTGTTTTCTCATCCTTAGGTTCCTCCTGTTCCTCCCCATCATTTACCAAAAAATCTCTACAGCCACTGCCAGGATAGTCTTCTTCACCAGTTCAGGGTAACAACAACTGTTAATATCTTACTTCAGTTCATCCTAACAAAGACCCTATGAGGTAGATACTATTAGGTTGATTCCCATCTTACAGGTAGAAAATTAAGTCTCATGGAGGCCAAGTTTACACAAGCATAAATGGCAAAGCCAAGATTCAGAATAGGTCATCTGTCTCTGAAACACATGGGCTGTCTCCCACACCGGAGTGGCCTGGGCTCCTGTAGACTTCTAGGTGTGTATACCTCCTAGACTTCAGTTTTGCCCCTCGATCTCACTTTGCCTTTCCATTTAGTAGAAGGGGCCCTGAGTGCTCTATTTCCTGGTAACCACAAGAGCCACAGAGTTCTGAGCTCCATCCCATGTCTGGGACCTTGTTGACCTGCCTAATTTTTGGTATTTCCATACTCTCTTCCCAGGACACACAATGAAGAATGGCCTGTATGCTGTTCAGCTGCTGTTAAATCTCAACCCTGGGACCTGCTTTTATATCGCAGAGTCTTGGCTATAAACCTGAGGTGTGGGATGGGGTGGACTTTTAGTATATTCTAATTTATACTTACAATAACTCTTCTAAGGAACCTTTAACTCTCCAGTCCCACTCTGCCAGTCTGACCAGTAGATATGACCAGTAAATTATGACATTTGTCCTAATTAAAATCCACGCTAAGGCTGACTTCCTGAGCAAGCTAGGTCTGGTCCAGCCCAGAACAGCTTTCATGTCCCCCACCTCTTTCTATTTTCCAGCTTTTTCATGGGTCTTCCCACATTTTCCCAGCTCCCCCAATGTAAAGGATGTGCATTGGGCCAGGGATTTGCAGGCTTGGCTATGTAACACAATCACCTGAGAAACATTCAGCATACAGATGACAAGCCTACGCTGAAGTCCTACTGACTTCAGAACCACCAGCTAAGACTTCCCTGAATCCTCAGTGCTTATGCGTAATACACAATAATTATTCATGATGGTTTTAGTGTTGTTTTTTAATGCTTCAATGAACTCATAAATTGCATAGGGGATGTAAGCCACTTGGCCCAATGCCTGACAGATAATGGGTTTTCAGTAAATGCTAATTAGTTTCTCTACTCTTTATTTTAGTCATCACAAGTTTATAGCTTTCATCTGTTTAAATAAACATTTAAATAGTTACATCTCCTACATTTCTTCCTGCTCTGTATAGTTACAGCATCTTCATTTTTTATTTTTATTTTTTAAATATATTTTATTGATTTTTTACAAAGAGGAAGGGAGAGGGATAGAGAGTTAGAAACATTGACGAGGGAGAAACATCAATCAGCCACCTCCTGCACACTCTTCACTGGGGATGTGCCCGAAACCAAGATACTTGCCCTTGACTGGAATTGAACCTGGGGCCTTTCAGTCCGCAGGCTGATGCTCTATCCACTGAGCCAAACCGGTTTTGGCTGTATAGTTACAGCATCTTTAAAGTTTCTCTGGTTTACTGTTGACCTAAAATTACCCTTCACACTTTTTCTTTAATCTTTTGACATTAAACTCATTCATTAATCTGTATATTTCTTAAACTTCTATAAAACTATATATTATATATTCTGCTATCTACTCTTTTTCTATTTTTAGTCTTAATCTCTGCTTTCTTTATTTTTTGCTAAAATTTTCTTCCTACTAGTGAAGTAGAACTGGAAGACCTTGAAACTTAAATGTTAAATTTTCTGACTGATTGGAATGGCCTGGATAGCTGGGAAAGGTAGAAGAGAATTTCAAAGCTAAGAGAGACTTTAGATATTATCAGTTCACCTACTTCATTGATATGAGGCAGCTGAGACACAGAGATAAAACGAATTATTCGTGTGGTGGGAGGAGGGGAAGAGAGAATAGCTCATGTTTAACTGGGGCATATTGAAATTGTACAAGTGTTTTTTTTCATCTCTCTTCTCCCCCTATATTTAGTCTCTTAAAATGACAGAAAAACAACAAGCAATCAGAGGTTTTGGATTTAATAGTTTTTGTACCATCTGATTTCTAGAGTTGGACAATTCAGGGTCTCTCAGCATTCTACGTTGCAATGACATGTCCAAAATTGGTACTTCCCAGAGTCGGGAGCTTTAAATGTACCAGTGAGAAAAGGTTTCTCTCCTTCAAGAAGAAAGACCATCCTCAAAACCCAAAAATCTATCTATCTGTAAGGGATTTTTTTCTTCCTGTCCCGAATCTTAAGGATTTTTGTTCATTGTGTTTTTCCAGTGGAGCAAGAAACACTAAAACCAAACCGGAGTTTCAGGATACAAGGCAGTGGTGGCTGAGAAGGAAGTGATATGGAACAACCGAGTCACCCCTTGTGCACCCACACCCTAGGAATGTGCTTCATAGGAAAACAATAAAAAATGCAAATTAAAAAATACACCCACTAGAATTACCAAACCCATTCATATTCAAGGCAGAAAAGAAGGTCAGAGGGTAAATGGCACAGAGAGAAAAACGAAGTATCAAATCCATTCAGGCATTGAGCTAGCAAATGCCGGGTAAGAGTTACAGAAAAATCTGTGGCCCTGCCATGCTCGCCTGTGGTGGTCTCTGTCCACAGGCTGGTGTCAGGAAGGTTCTGCCCTCTGTGCACCTGAGACCAAAACCCCAGTTCCTCAGAGAGAAGGGAACATGCGGAGGACCCTTGGCAGAATGGGCCTTGCTTCTGGGTGGGGAGGAGAGGAGAAGGGTCCAGAGCTTGCATAGCGTCCCCTCTGGAGGACAGGTGGCTCAGTGGCCTACAGCAGCCGCCAGGTAACCGGAGAGGGAGGCAGTGAATAGCACTTCTCTGTGAAGGTGGAGCTCAGGGCAGACTGCAGGCAGATGGTCTTAGGGAAGAATCCGTTGCTTAAGAAGACCTCCAAGAAGAGGTGCAACTGGCTTTTTGCCCATTGTTAAGCTGATCATGAATGAAGGAAAGAGGCTAGAGAAGAAAGAGCCAGCCACGGATAATGTTCGAGGATTGCACTGCTGTAAGGAAAGCCAAAGCAAACCAAATTCGAGTGACTAGTAAGGCCAATACTTTTCCGTTTGATAATTCCCAAAGTAAAGCTGGGATGGGAGTGGAGGGAGAGGTCAGGGGTGAAAAGAAAAGTCCTGGCTACTGTGAATGCCCCAGCACAGACAAATCCCGCAGCTTCTGGTCTGCACCTTCAGGTACGTGGACAACTCCCTGTGTGTTTCCTTGCGGGTGCAGCGGCAAGCCCACCAGAATCCAGGACGCACATATTTTCTGGTTTCCCACAGGCTCCTCAGACTTCCGCCGTCAATCACATGCACCAGAATGTTCACTACAGTATTGGTTCCTAATTGGGGAGAATGAGATGCTCTAGAGTCAGAAGACCTGGAGCAGCTTGGGCTGCCATAACAAAGGACCCCTGACGGCAGACTTCAACAACAGAAATGTATCCTCTCACCATTCTGGAGGCTGGATGTCCCAGATCAAGGTGTTGATAAGGATGGTTTCTTCTAAGGCCTCTCTCCCTGGCTTGCAGATGGCCATCTTCTTTCCATGTGTTCACACAGTGTTCCTCTGTGTACAGTTATTTGTGTCCAGTCTCTGCTGTGGTTACAAATAATGAGGGAGATCTATATGTATTAGCAGGAAAAGAGATCCCAGCTCATTGTTCATTGGACAAAGGAAGTAACAGGACAATAAGGTGCTGATATCCGTGGTTCTATCTGGAAAGGGAATAAGATTAGGGTCGAGGGTAGGATGAGAGGGACTTGATTTACTTGTCTATGTCTGTATGTGTGGCAGATTGGATTATTCTCAATTCTTCACTCCCTTCCTTGCCCTGGTTTTGCAGCCTCTCCCACTATGGGCCAAGTGTATTTCCCTGCCCCAAGGTTGTTGAACTTGACCAGATGACTTGGTTTGGCTAATGGAATTTAGATGGAGATAACAGAGTAGAAGCCTTCAACGTGCTTTCTTGGCATCCCTTAGTCTCTTAGGCTGTTGTGACCTTCAGTGAGAAGAATATACCCTGGGAAAAGGCTGGTCACAAGAAAGTGTGAAGACATGATGAGCAGAGCTGAACCCAACCTCAGCTTAGGCTAGCTCAGTGACCCTCATACCCCTGAGCAAGAAAAATTATGCTTACCTTGAAAACATTCTGCTGAGTGAAGTAATCCAGATACAAAATGACAAATATTGCATACTTCCATTTATATGAAGGATCTAGAATAAGCAAATTCATAGACAGTCTATGAGCCATTATATCTTTGCCCAAAGCAAAGGTATTTTAAGTGTTTCAGCAATCGTCTTTCCAAAACACCAACACAATCATAAGGAATTACACATTTAGCCAATATCCAACTCAGTGTTCTGCCTTTTGAACACAATTTCCCAGTGACTAAGCAGTGTCCATCAGATATAATGGCTCTAAGAATATGAGGCTTGTGGGGGTTATTACATGGGTACAGAGTATGTACTTGGGGATTAAAAGGTTTGGAAATAGATCGTTATAATAGTTTCACAACAAATGTACTTAATGCCACTGAATAAGGCACTTAAAATGGTAAATTTTGTATTATATATATTTGACCACAATTTAAAAAATAATAACATACCAAAAAAGTATTGAATTTGCACTTTAATTGGATAAATTGTATGGTATGTGAATTATATCTCAATAAAGCTATTAAAAACATGGTTGTTGTTTAAGCCATTAAGTTTGGGTGATTTGTTAAGTAGCACTAGTGTGGCAATAGCTGACTGATACAGTGTGAGTGTGTATGTGAGTGTGTGTGTGTGTGTGTGTGTGTGTGTGTGTGTGTGTGTGTTTTATAAAAAGCACATGTTATTTATTGGCTCCTTTCCTGTCTTCCTGCCCGCTGGTGGCACCAGGACTGGACATTGTTCATCCTAATTTGTAGTGGCTTGGCTTCCCTCTTCATCCTTGGCCGTCAACCAGATCCAAGTCCTGGCTGTTCCCACAGAATGTGTCTCCGCTTGGCTCCCTTTTCTTGGTCTGCAGCCATCACTCTGGGTCTGAAATGTTTCATGCGTTTCCCAGGGGAGTCTCACTGCCTGGGTCCATCCTGAGCCAGGGGAGAGGACTAATTTCAAATGTTTCCATTAAGTTACCCTGCACTGCAAGCCCTGAGTTTACACACACATACACACACACACACACACACACACACACACTTTCCACACTGTAAAATGGGCTCATAACAGCCTTTACTGCCTGTCACATCATAGCTAAGCCCCATCAAATGTCACCTGGACATGTACCCTAGGGGTACAGATTGATCACCTGTATAAACTGCAGCTGTAGGAGGGTGGGGCTGCTGCTCCTTTCCCACCTGCTGGATCTCACTGCTTGGGTGTGAAAACCTCCAGCATTACACACAAGAGGAATGTTCCTTTCAAAACACTGGGTTAGAAGTTGAGAAAGTGAAAGACTCCATAATTAATTATTGTGGCTTCCAATTTAAAAGTGAAAGAGGACCTAATCAATCTGATAGATAGATGAGAAGTGAGCTTTTTAAGCTATAAATTGGAATTAAGAAATTGAGTTTTAGCTGTGGGAATGCAGACGACTGGTGCAGCCACTGTGGAAGACAGTATGGAGTTTCCTAAAAAAAATTTTAAATGGAACTCCCATTTGACCCAGTAATCCCACTTCTAGGACTATATACCAAGAAACTGGAAACACCAATCAGAAAGGATATATGCACCTCTATATTCATAGCAGCACAATTCACCACAGCCTAAATTCCCTTCAGCAGATGAGTGGATTAAAAACTCTGGTATATCTACACAATGGAATACTACACTGCTGTAAAAAAGAAGGAACTCTTACTATTTATAGCAGCATGGATGGACCTGGAGAGCATTATATTATGCTAAGCAATATAAATCAGTCAGAGAAAGATAAATGTCACATGATCTCACTCACTTGTGGAATATAATAAGCAACATAAACTGATGAACAAAAATAGAGCCAGAAAAATATTTTAGAATAGAAATAATCCTCTAATTTGCAGATCTTTAATATTTCCTACAACTTCTGTACTTAGCCAATGTTAGTACAGTTTGGTAATATTATATTTAATTTTTTTTCTTAAAATATAATGTTTATTACATATATTTAAAATCATTTTTCTTGAAAAAATTATGTGTAATGTGTTAAAACTGATACAATATTATTGTTTTCTTATATTTTACATTTTCCAAAATTTACTCAGAAACTAGTATTGAGTATACTTGACTATAATGTTAATTTTGGATTGTATATTTTATTAATAAAATAATTTTTCCCTTCTTAAAAAAAGAAATTGAGTTTTAGTGCTGAAACAAAGTATCTTTCATCTTCTTTACTTACTTGTGTGAACAAAGTTTCTCAATATTTACATCTATAAATATGAAACATACAAAAAGAATTAATGTTGAGCCCCATCTCATTCTACTAAAAAGTAATAGGCAGCCCTGGATACATGAACTAAATGGAATTAAAGAGACAAACCTGCCCAGCTGCATGGCTCAGTGGTTAAGCATTGACCCATAAACCAAGAGGTCACTGGTTTGATTCCCAGTCAGGGTGAAGGTGCATGCCCAGGTTGTAGGCTCAATGCCCCAGTAGAGGGCATGCAGGAGGCAGCTGACCTCTCCTGCTTTCTCTCTCATCACTGATGTTTCTATTTCTTTCCTCTCCCTTCCTCTCTGAAATCAATAAAGATAGATATTTTAAAATAATTTTAAAAATAAAGACACCATCTATCTCATGAATATTTGTTTTTTATTAAATTTTACATTTTTACATTTAATAATTATTCCTCAAATCTACACATAGATTTATGATTTTTAATTGTGTAGTAATATAAATAATTATATGCCAATTTGGAAAAAATATGACATTTAGAGACTTATGTTCACAGAAAACAAGTTTATTTAAATTTAACTATATAATTTTGTTTGTTAGAGGTATGTTAGGATAATCAGTAATCATTCAAACATAAAATATGTATTATGTGGGGAAAAAATTCTGTGTGTATGTGTGTGTATTGGGGGGGCGGGGGGGTGGAATTAGACCAGAAATATGAGCTTAGGGGAAATAAATGTAAATTGAACAAGTGTTGAAGAGGAGCTAATTCGTGTATATTTAAAATAGGTAATGGTTTATATGGAATCCATGGGATATTTTGATTTCACTAGATGCTTATTAAACGTCACTTATGCAGTTTTGTGTTTTTTTTTTTAAATCAACATACATGTATTGGAAATTACATCCTTTTTAACTTAGAATTTATGAGAAAGTTGAGATACCCACTGAACATCATGCAAGGAAGAGCGTGGATATTTTTCAAAATTATTTTAAGGGGTGCAAAAGTGAGGGAAACACGTTTGGGAACTGCTGCTGGGGCGTGAGATGCCAGCACAGTTGCCTGACTCAGGATGGAATCCTGCCTTCCCTGCCACCAGCTGTTTGCACTTGGGCCGATCATCCATGCTGGGAGCTTGTGTGCCTGTGAGTGAAGGGCAGTCTAACAGTGACCCCTGCAGGTGGTGCTGGGAGTGAACAAGCCGGAGCCTGAGGAAGGAGTGCCTGCATCCGCCTGCGTAGGAAGAGGAGGAGACTATTGACAGCTGGGGAATGGCTAGGACGATAACTCCCTCACAAAAACGGAGTCTGGGTCCCACAGCCAACATAAAAAATGACAAGTCAATTGCAGAGCAGCCATCATCCAGAACTGCCTGGAAGCTAGCTGAAGAGGAGCTCTACAGCCAGCGATTTAAAGCAGAAGCCACATGGAGACTGGTAGGAGGGGTGTAGCCGTGGATCAGCTTTTACCACACCCTTATTGGCGAAAAAAAAAATTGGGAAGGATATCTTCTTGGCTGCAGAGCTCCCCCGAGAGGAGCGAGGGGTCCCAGCCCCACACCAGGGACCCCAGCCCGGGGTTCCCTATAACTTCTGGCTATAACAACCAGCAGGAATTGACACTGAGTGAGACCCAAGGCTACTGAAGTTCCATGAAGTTCCTCTTAAAGAGCCTGTGGCGCATGACTTCATTGGCTCTGAATTCACCAAGGGCATATGGGAAGGAACTGAATTGTCTGGCATCAGGACAAGAGTTGGGGGAGGGGGCAGCTTTCTCCCAGACAACAGTGCCCGCAGAGGCCACTGTTCCTTTGATAAGCCCTCCCTCCACAGAGCCAGCAGGCCCACCCCACCCACTTTCAGACCTCCACGAGGTGTTTCCAGTGGCTTTTCCCCATGAATGACCTGTCTGGGCTCACGCTTCAGACTTTGCTAACATCTCTCAAACAAGCAGCACCTGGCCTCAGCGTGCCGCACCTCCTGCTAAGTGGCAACCGGCCGTGTTTTGCAGCGTGGCCTCTTCTGGGCGTCCCCAAGCCTAGCGCAAGTAGCAGCTGCATGCAGACACACAGGCAGGGTCTGTCTTGGCCTGTACCTCTCAGGCAGGAGTCCCAGAGCTAGTGCACCCAGTGGATAGCCTCAGATCACGTCGAAGCACCCAACAACCTCCTCCACAGGGGACATACTCAAAGGGTGGACTTAGCAGGCACTAGAGCTCTGCTCAAGTAAGTCCTACTTTGTGTGTGGGTGAGCACAGTGACCCGGGAGGCTTTGCCACTGAACTCTACCGAACACCTACTATTGCCACTGAATCATACGGGACACCGGTTACAAGCCACTCTGCCAAGTCTGGAGATAGAGCAGTGCTACCTAGTATAATAGAAACTGAGGCCCTGGGGTCGGGGGGGTGAATGGCCCTTCCCCAGCCCAGCTCTGAGCCTCAGCCCACAGGGAAGCTGCCAAAAGGGGGAGACGAAGGAACCTGTCCCAAAGGAAAGAACAGAACAAAACCCCAGAAAAAGAACTCAACAAAATGGAGACAAGCAATCTACCAGATGCAGAGTTCAAAACACTGGTTATGAGGATGCTCAATGAACTGAGGGAAACAGCAGTTGAACTTAGAGAGAACTTCAACAGCATGAAGAAGGACATGGAAACCATAAAAAAGGATATGGAAACCATAAAACAGAACCAGTCCGTAGTGGCCCCTGGCCAGGGCCTGACCCCCACTGAGGAGCCTGGGGCACCAGTCATGGTGGGCACTGAGGCCCAAGGCGGGGTGAATGGCCCTTCCCCAGCCCAGCTCGGAGCCTCCGCCCTCAGTGGGCAGCAGTCATTCTCCCACAGACTCCTGGCCTGGAGCGGGGTCCTGCATTGGAAGGTGCCTACTTCCTCTGCGGACACCAAGACCAGAGCGAAGCAGCGTCTGCCTTGCCAGGTACACGTGAATCCCAGCGAGAACCTGAAAACAGAGCAGTGGCCCCAGAGGCTGAGCATGCATCACATCCCAGGGCGGCTGCTGACCACACTGGCCCCTGTGATCCGAAAGTCAAGGACAGTCCACTTCCTCGTCACCAGCAGAAACCTGGAGTCCTTCAGACATTTGTGCCGCTTCCTGGACAAGGGTTATGTGGGCTGCGTGCACATCTCCCACCAGGCCCCCGGTGAACCGCGCCTACTTCTCCTGTCCTCATCCAAGAAAGGAGCCTTCATAGGCCTCCTCCCCATGGACCAGATGGGCGTGGTCAAGGGTATCCAGAGGATCATCCACAACTACAGGCAGGATAAGCAGCAGAGGCTGGAGCACAGGGCGGGATGGGGACACAGCAGGCCCCCCCAGGGCCCATTCTGGAGGACCAGGCACTCCAGCTCTGCCCGCTACAGCCTGAGCCTCAGAGCACTGTGGGGGCCTCTGAGGCCGAAGGGCAGGCCAAGCCTCAGGATGCTGCCCAGGACCCCCCAGGCACTACCCAAGGCCCCTGTGGGGCAGCTCCCAGCCCACCCTCTTCTGGACCTGTCCTTCCAAACCAGCGGTTCTCAACCTGTGGGTAGCGACCCCTTTGGGGGTCAAATGACCCTTTCACAGGGGTCACCTAAGACCATCGGAAAATGCAGATATTTACATCACGATGCATAACAATAGTAAAATTTCATGGTTGGGGGTCACCACCACATGAGGAACTGTATGCAAGGGTTGTGGCCTTAGGAAGGTTGAGAACACTGTTCCAAACCAAGGAAAGCCTTGAACTGTCGTGGGATAGGAGCCTAGGGAGACACACCCACTGCAGGTATTGTGGATCCTGGAGCACAAAAAGGGCATTTAGGGAAACTGAGGAAATCTGAATCAAGATGGACCAATCAGTAACCTCTCAACAGTGTTTCACTAATTGTTGCAAAGATACCATGCTCACCTAAGATGTTAAGAATAAGGGAAGCTGAGGGTGGTCTTTATAGGGACTCTGCTATCTTTGCAATTTCTCTGTAAACCTAAGACATAGAATAATAAAGCTTATTTTTAAAACATCTTCATCTCCTATGTGCCCACGTATTAATCACTGGCCTTACGTTTTTGTGTATTCTTTCAGGGGTTTAGTGAGCAAACACTAGCAAATATGATTATACCTGCCCCCGACCTTCTACAGAAATGGTGCCCCCTCCCTGCCCTGCTTTCCTCCCTCATTCCAAATCAGGCAGAGAGAGACCCAGTTCTTACTTACAACTGGGGAGACATTCTTGGGGACAGTTCCCTGTTGATGGACAAGCCGTTTCCCATTGTTTTCAGTTCTGACACGACTTCAGGGAATAACCATGGCCATGGCTGTGGATGAAACTATCTGTTGGACACCTTCCCAGTCGTGGGACTGCTGGACCCGCCCGTTTATAATCGTGGGAGACAGGGCCAGTGGGATGTAATTCACGTGTCCATCAGCATTCCTCAGGCCCGGACACCCGAGTGAAACTGCCGTGACACCCCAAGTTTGCAGTCCGCAGGGGTCAGGGACCCTGCAAAGATTCCTAGGAGTGTGTGTGCACATGTGGGTTCGTCCTCTGACCCCTGCCAGGGTCTCTGCCCTCCTGCTCTGGAGCAGTAACTAGAGCCCTAGCAGCCTGACCCCAAGAAAATCTCCCCTTGTTTGGGGAGCGGGGATGGGAGAGTTTTCTGGAGGAATGGGAGGGCCTGGGATTCCCGGGGGAACATGAGGGTGGGAAGTTCTACCCAATCCTCCAGGTCTGGGGTCAGCACAACCTGCCTGCATCCATGAGCCTCCTAAGGAGACATTAGGAGGCCTTAAGGAGCCCACCACCCCGCTCTAGCTACCCGGGGAGCCTCCCTGCCCTTCTCACAGGCCTTCCCTCTTGGGGTCTCTCTGCATCCCCTCCCATTCCCCTCTGTCCTCCCCCCTCCCCATCCCCACCCCACCCCCGCCTCACCCTCTTCTACTCCCAGGTATTCCTACCATAATATTCTCTCCACCTCCTTACACTCATCGTCATTCACTTCCTTTAACATCCCATTTTCCCTCTCAAATTCTGGGTGATTTTAAAAAGCCCCCTCCCGGCACTTTATAGTAACAATTTTAGATGCACGGAAACGTTGAAAGGATTGCACCTCTGCCACCTAACTCTGCATTGACATCTTACTACTAGCTTGTCTTCCTCATCTCTCCACCTCCGACCTTAGGCTCCTTGGCCCATTGAACGGTATGTCCGTCATTTTTAATGTATTGTTATTATTTTCTAGGTAAAACTTACACAGAGCGAAATATGCGAATCTTAAGCGTGTGGCAGTCTGATTGTAGATGGCACGTGTATTTATTTTAGCATATAAGCGGGAGGAAAACCCACAGGTTTTCCGTTAGTGATAGTGACCCCAAGCTTCCTTTAACAAGGAATGTATTTAAATGAGCCGTGCTAAGTCAGGGAGGGACCTGGGGGTGCGGGGAGGAGGAGGATAGAGATGGGGCGGGGGCTTCCAACAGAAAGCCGCTGCTGCCGCTAAGAGTGGCCTCTGCCGAAGTGAGGTTTGCCTTGGGACCCACACAGCGTGCGTGTGTTTCCAAATCACTGTGCAGCTGCGCGCCCCTTTCCAGCCCTTAGAGGCTGGGAGTGTCCCTGTGAACGCCGCACCGGGAACACAGCAGGTGCCCAGTGTTTCCCGGGATCACACAGGTGCGAACGCTTTGCAAACACTGTACAAAAATCCGAGTTTGCTGTTGCTGGAAAAATCCCATTCTTCCGGGTCACCCTCCCAGCGCGGCGCTGTCTAGCAGGCCGAGGTGTGTGTTTGCAAACAGACCCGCTGGAGGAGGGGGAGGAGGAGGAGGAGGAGGACCGGAGCCTGGGCGGGCGGTCGGCCAGGATGCCTCCCTTTCGTCGGGGTAGAGAACTCCCGAGAGTCCCGGGATCCAGTGTGGAACAAAACCAGAGCTTGGTGAGCATGCGCACAGGCCTCCGAGCTAGACTCATTACTATACGGCCGACTAAGCCTTCTAGGTGCCTCGTTAGCGCAGTAGGTAGCGCGTCAGTCTCATAATCTGAAGGTCGTGAGTTCGATCCTCACACGGGGCACAATACTTTTGTTTGCTCTCAGTCCGTCTCCGGCTGAAAAGGGGCGTTTTTATTTGCTCGCCGGTGGACTGGGAGACACAGGGGGCCCTCACTTTTCCACCTTGGGGTCAGCCTTGGGTCAGCTGACGCTCGGTCCAGCCTGTCCTCTCCCGAGTGCCCGTGCCGGGGAGGTTTCACTGAACAAAATCTCTCGACTGCCCTGCCGCGCTGCAGGCTCCGGGCTTCTGGGCCGGGGTCGGAGGAGCAGGGCGGAGGCTAGAGCAGGCGGTGAGCGGGGACAGGGACATCTGCGCAAAAGCAGCCCCCGCTGGGTGGGCCGCGCTGGGTGGGCCGGGACCCAGCAGAGCCTGGAGGAAGAACCCCATCCTCACCACCTCCTTGCTGCGGCGGGGGTGGCCCCGGAGGGAGCACCCCGCCGTCCCACGCCCCACCATTGGCTGTCTCGGGGGACATGCAAAGCCAGGGGTTGGCGAGAAGTTCATTTGTCACAAACCCACCCTTACATTCCTCCCCCCTAAGCCTTGGGGTACCTTAATTCACATCTTGCCGGGGAAATTCTGGGGTGTAAATCTGAGAAAATCGGATTAAATGGAGGCCAACCTGAGTCCACATTTCTCTCAGTTAACTGTTGGAGTTCCTTCCAATGAGTGTGCCAGCTACCACCTTGCTGCCTGTCAGCTCCGATGCACTCCTCAGTGCCCGCACCCCAGTAACGGACTAGGCTCTTGAAGCACGTCTCTGTACAGTGTGCACCGCGTTAAACTGCCAGGAGGGGGTGCTGCAGGACACGTAGTAGCAATGGGCATAGGAGCAATCAGCTCCGAAGGGCTGTTGGGCCTGTTCTTGTCTTGTTCCCCGTGTAGAGGATTCCTCAGTGGTGTGTGTACCGACACCTAGTGGTGCTCTGCCCTGGCCGTGTGCCCTGAGCTCTCAGTCTCTCAGTGACTTCCCAGTTCCAGCCCAATGAGTCTGTACTGCAGTCCTCCCAACCCGGGCCTGGCATGTCCCAGGTCTGCCACGCTCGGAGCACTTGGCGCCTTTCAGTATTGGTTTGCCTGTGCCCCAGTGGGTGGTGTCCTGTGGCCCTCCTGACTTGGCTAGTGCTGGCCAGCGTGCACACCACCCCAACACACAGGGTCCTGAAGCCCTGACCCTATGTGCTTTAACACTATAGCCTGGGATTGCCTGCACCCCAGTATGGAGAGGGGCTATAGTGTTTGGACAGGTTCAAGTCTCAGACTAATGAGAGGGCACAGTCCTCTCCTGGACACGTGCAAGTCCCAGCTTGGAGGGCAGAGGCCTCCCAGCACAATTAAATTATAGCCAACAGCTGTAGTTGTAAGCTTGAGCCTATGGTCCGAACACGTGGCCCCATGTGTCTGAGTGATGTGGACTTGAAAGAGTTCAGGTGCATGTAACTGAATAGTCCATGACACTGTTGCTAGCTCTCCATCAGAGAGGCTCTCCATTAGAGGACAGGATCCTACCCAGACCCAGCTTTCTTCTGTTGTCTGTCTTTTCTCAATCCTTCACTGCCCCTTCTCCGGGTCACCGAACCTGGCTGAGCTGGCGCGGCACATAAGGTGCCCAACATAGTATGCCATGGTCCTGCTGGCTTGCCACACTCCAGACTTACCTCCTGAGGCCTGGGGACTGTGAGCCAGCTCTGGCATAGGCAATCCTGCAACCCCTCCCTATCCAGGGGTCTGCAACCCCTTCTCCAACGAGGACTGAACCTGAGCCTGGGGGAGGGCCGGGGCCTCTCTTCCAAGTTTGTCTTTTCTGTACTCTCCCCGAGTCCTGCACACCCTTTAGAATTCTCATTACATCTTTGGTCACTCCCCTATCATAGTTCATTAACTATAAACTTTCCCTGCTCAAATTATCATGTGCTTGGTCTCCTGATGGAATCCAGACTGATACAAGATAAAACACAGTGTCCAGAATCTGGGATAAGTGCACTCATGCCAATAAATTAAACCCTCAGCAGTCCTTATGTCATCATTCCCACTGTAACGGTTAACATGGATGCAATCACTGTGAAAAGGCCTTTGGCAGATGCTCTAATCTTGCTCAGCATCAGAGGATTCATACCAGGGAAAAACCGTGTATGAATGTAATGTGAAAAGGCCTTTTATCAATTTAATTACTCAACACCATGGACTTCATACTGGAGAGAAACTCTTTTAAATGTGGACAGGGATTTAGCTAAAGCCCCAAATTTATCCAACACTGTACAATTCACACCAGAGAGAAACCTTATGAATGTAATACCTATGAAAAGGCCTTTAGGAACCTCTTTGCTTTAGGAGAGAAGCTTTTAGGATGTAGCCAGCATGGAACATTTTTGCCAAGCTCAGCCTTTGGTATTCAGCTTCCAGAAATTTACATTGTAAAGTGTGGGGCGCAGCTACAGTGTTTGGACAGGTTCAAGCCTTGGACTGATGAGAGGGCACAGTCCTCTCGTGGCCACGTGCAAGCCCCAGCTTGGAGGGCAGAGCCTCCCAGCACAATGATAGCCAACAGCGGTAGTTGTAAGCTTGAACCTGGGGTCCGAACACATGGCCCCACGTGCCTCAGTGATATAGGCTGCAAGTAAACAAAGCTTGATCAGGTGCATGGAATTGAGTAGGATCGAAACTCAGGAGAATGTTGTAAACATCTTGACCACGCCCTTCCTTTGTCTCGTGGCATCAGCTATAAATGAAGACACAGCTTGTAGAACGTGGCACTGTCTCCATCAGAAAGCAGCGTCCCACCGAGACCCGGCTTTCATCCTCTTGTCTGTCTTTTCTAAGCCTTTCAGCCACCCCCACTCAGGGTCACTGAACCTGGCTGAGCTGGCACAGCACATAAGGTGCCCTGGGGCTGAATATGCCATAGCCATGCCAGCCCGCCACAGTAAAGAAATTGGGGTAAGGTTGAGGATATAATGTCAAGAAGCAGGGAGAAGTAATCAGAAATGTACTTCATGAAATGGGATAACCTTTGAAGTGCCAACTAATCACATAGGACCAAAGAGCTAGTCAAGTACTGTACCTGAAAGGCAGGAATTTTAACAAGATTATTAGGAGAACTGTAGGCTTGGAGAAAATGGAGATCAAAGGAATTTTTTCATTTGGTTGAGACTATGCATAATAGATGAATAGAAACTTTAAAAATATGAAATATTGCCCAGCCAGAGTGGTTGAGCATTAACCTATGAACTTGGAGGTTAAGGTTCGATTCCAGGTTAAGGCACATGCCTAGGTTGCTGGCTTGATATCCAGTGGAGTGCATAATGATTCTATCTCACCACTGATATTTCACTTCTTAGTAAATCTCTTGCCTTTTCCCTTCCTGTCTGAAATTATATAAAATATTATAATGCTATACAAAGAAATATGTATGCAGTTGCAAAACCAATTGAGTAAGGAATAAATTCTAGTAAAAGAGGACCTGAAGTAGAGGTCAGAAACCGGCAATATACAGCTGATTCTGGCTAGCATAATCACAATACTTCATTTTTCAACTACAGTTGACATTCAATACTATAATAGTTTTAGGTATACAGCATGGTGGTTAGACAATTATATACCTTACAAAGTGATCCCCCCAATAAGTCTAGTATCTGCCTGGCACCATCTTACAATACTAGAGGCCCAATACACGAAATTTGCACAGGGCCCTCACAGCTGCGGGGGATTGCCTCGGCCCTTGCAGCCCCAGCTTCGTCCAGAAGGTCATTTAGCTGTCTGGTCTAATTAGCATATTACACTTTTGTTATTATAGATTATTGACTATATTCCCTATGCTGTACTTCATATTCACGAGAATCCCAATATCACACGATATTTTATGTGAGCAAACCAATTCTAGTTCACCAAAGATCCCATTATACCCTATTTACTTTATATCCTGTGACTTCTTGCTGCCAATCATACCAGCATGAGCCATTAAGGCACATTTGGAAATACCTGAACATAAACAAAAAATTAGGCGGAGGAAAGTGCTCTTAGGAAACCAGTGCCTTGTATGGCGATATTTCAAAATTTTGACTACTGGACAAAAAGAGAACTCTCTGCTTACTGAAAACATTTACCATTAAGATTGTTTTGTAACCACCAGAAAAAAGAATTTCTACTATGTATCGCACATCACTATATGTCAAGCACTGCCCAAGAACTTTATGTACATTATCTTATTTAATCCTCACATCAAGTCCATGAGCGATTTCCCTCTTTTTGGGAATGGGTGAAGAGAAGGCATTCGTCCACGAGGATGAAGCAGCCTGGTGTGCAGCTGAGCGGGCAGAGGGGGAGAGGATTTCTGCAGTCAGGAGCAGCAGAGACGCTGCTATGACTGTGGTGTTAGCACAGGAGGGCCACTTCGGAAAGGAGATCCCACTGCTGGGTGTGCAGAGGGAAACACTTTTGGCCATACCACACGGTCAAGGCTCTAGTTTCTCTTTCCTGGCTGTACTGCTGTAGAGATGGTTCCTGCTCTTTATCTCAGTTTAGCTTTAAAATCAACCCTCATTAACCAAAGTTGAGGTTTATGCTGGTTCTTATAACCTGAAAGAGCCTATCACACAAGTTTTAATATCTGTGGAGAGCAGCTACAGTGTTTGGACAGGTTCAATCTGCATTGCTCCAGAGAACAGGCCTTTGTGAGAGACAGGTTTTCAACAGTTTAAGCCTGGGACTAATGAGAGGCACAATCCTTCTGTGGCAAAGCCACGTGCAAGTCCCAGCACAATTATAGCCAAAGGCTATAGTAGTAAGCTTGAACCTATGGTCTGAACCTATAGGCTAAGTGATATGGGCTGTGGGAGGTGCAGCATGTAAAGAAAGCTTGATCAGATCATTTAATTGAGTAGATTTGAAACCCACGACAACGTTGTAATCATGCCCTTACTTTGCCTCGTGGAATCTCACTATAAAATAAAGACTCGGCTTACAGGCTATGGTGCTGTTGTTAGCTCTCCATCAAGAGAGACCCCACTTTCTTCTCTTGTCTGTCTTTTCTCAGTCCTTCACTGCCCCCTCTCAGGCTCACCAAACCTGGCTGTGCTGGCGTGGCACAAATATCTTCAAAAAAGTTTATTGTGAGAAGTACCAGAAGCCATTTACAAGCCAAAAAGCATAAGAATTAAATAGAACACATAATTTTTCTACACAGTTTTCTATACAAAAAGTTGATCTTTACAGGAATTTAAATAATCTAAAAATCAGTGTCACTGATTGCAAAATAGGTATTTCATTGACTCTTTCAAGGTGACCAGCTTCCTATGTGGCCAAAAGATGAGGTGTTTGACATCGGCTACGTGCCTGCGCGGTGAGTCTCTGGCGAAGGTTTCTCACTCTCCCCAGAAGATCCCGTTCCATGGTGTCCCACTGTGTTTTCCTTTGGTTTAAAGAAACTTGAAAACAAAATTTAAAATTAACAGTTTAATTTTCTGATAGCAATAAGACAGCATTTATTTTAAAGGTAAACATGTTGTAAAAATCAGTAATGAAATAAATTATAAAAACCAAGTTTCTTAAATATTACCTGGCCTTATGTGGTTCCATTTATAAGCTAAATATATATTTGTTGAATTGATGAATGTTATCGGACAATTTATCCACTTTTGGTTATTAAGCATTTTTTTTCAGTTTGGAAATACAACCTTTTAAATTAGGAACAAAGTCTGTCCAAAGAAAATTTGAATTCTTTGTAACAATGGTGTTTCCTCACTAGGATGCTTAATGTAATAAGGCATTCCAAATTGCCCAAACTAATATTGTACACAACATGAGCACTTCCCAATGATGAAATAAAATGTCTTTAATAGTGGCTAACACAGGGAGAGTCCAGAATCAAGATTAAAATATTACAATGAGTCCAAGTGTCAATCATACTGAATTAGAGGGGCTAGTAATACTGGAATTTGAAAAAGAAACACTGTGGAGAGCGACTACAGAGTTTGGACAGGTTCAAGCCTTGGACTGATGAGAGGGCACAGTCCTCTCGAGTCCACGTGCAAGCCCAGCTTGGAGGGCAGGGCCTACCAGCACAATGATAGCCAACAGCTGTAGTTGTGAGCTTGAACCTGGGGTCCAAACACGTGGCCCCAGGTGCCTGAGTGATACAGGCTGCAAGAAAACAAAGCTTGATCAGGTGCATGTAACTGAGTAGGATTGAACCCCACAAGAATGTTGTAAACATCTTGACCACACCCTTCCTTTGCCTCGTGGCATCTGCTATAAAATAAAGACACGGCTTGTGGGCTCCCGGCGCTGTCTCAAGCAGCATCCCACCGAGACCCAGCTTTCCCTCTCTTATCTGTCTTTTCTAAGCCTTACAGCCACCCCCACTCAGGGTTAACCCTCGCACAAAATATCTTAAAAATACACTTCTCTGAAACTCAGTTATAGCTTCAATTTCTGAAACTATTTTTTCTTCCAAACAACATAATTTTTATGCTTCATTTTGCTGCCAAGTAACCAAAATTATCAAATGTTCCCAAGTCAATTTTCAATTTAGAACTATCTCGTTAAAAAGTCCTGATATGTCAGAAGAGACAAGAGTTGAGAATCTCTTTTGACTTACATATGACTTTTGGTTTAATTCCTGTTCTAGCACAGAACTTATATGTGATATAAGAGTATGAGTTAGCAAAAATGTTTTACACAATGCTGGATTCTCATGACTTGTTATTAGGTGTATTTCTTATAAAGCTGGTTTTAGTGGACAATATATAAAAACTTGTTCTTCCAAAATGGGTGGAGAATGTCTGGTTCCAGGGCTGTATAAGGCCCTCACTTAGTCTGATCCTGCCAAGGGATTAGGGGTGAGTTTACTAAATGTTTGACAACATATAGCAGGCTAATATTTAAGTTAATAATTTTGCATGGCCGGTGAATGTTATAAATATCCAAATGGACCCAAGCAAAAAAACCAAACCCAAACAAACAAACAAAAAAAAAACGGGTTCCCCACATCTGTTCTAAAAGAAATCAAAAGACCTTGTAGCCCTAACCAATTTGGCTTGGTGGATAGAGCATTGGCCTGTGGCTTGACAGGTCCCAGGTTTGATTCTGGTCAAGGGCATGTACCTTAGTTGCAGGCACATCCCCAGTAGGGAGTGTGCAGGAGGCAGCTATCGATGTTTCTAATTCTATCCCTCTTTCTTCCTCTCTGTAAAAAAAAAATCAATAAAATATTTTTTAAAAAGACCTTGTAAAATTCTATTTCATCTATATGATAGTTTTATTGAAAAAGTCAGTTTAAATAAAGTCTAACAGTTTCCTGTCCCCTCCTTTGCCTCCTTTTAAAAACTCAGACACAGAGAACAGACTGATAGTTGAGGTGGGGTAGAGGTGCTGGGTGAAACAGGTGGTGATTAAGCAAAAAAAAAAACAGACACAGATAATAGCCTGGTGATTACCAGAAGGACTGTGGGATGAAGGGAGGTAGAATAGGGTATCAGGGGAATAAATGGTGACCAGACTATGGAGTGTTGAACACACAATATAATATACAAATGATGCATTACAGAATTGTACACTTGAAACCCACTTAATAAAAAAATGTAACCCAATAAATTCAATACAAATATATATAAAAAATCAAGCAAACAAAAAATCAAGTACTTCGCTGTGGAAATGTTAAGTTCCTTTATGGACTAGTGCTGTGACTATATTTCCCTAAGATGTTTCCATCCCACCCCTTCCAAAAATGAACAAAACCTCCAGTGAATCAAGTCAGGGATCAAACGTCACCAGCATGAAGCCCTAACCTCTGGCCAACTGATTTTAATGAGTGCTGGGCCCACAGCAAACAGGTTTTCAATGGTTGTTGGAAGCCCAGCCCAGAATAGAAGCAAGAAAATTCAAATGGGTAATAACTTTGAAAACAAATGCTGAGATTTTCTCTTCACAAAAATGTAAAAGAGTCAGGAATATCACTGATTTAGTTAGCAACAGTCTTCTGTTGTTCTGGATAGTGCTGGTGCTAAAGAACTGGAGAAGGCTTAATGATGTTGGCCAACTTCCTTTACTTGGGTTTTGGTCTGATCCTGTTGTTTCCCCAGATTGACATTTGAGAATTTTGCTACCTCCATTTTAAGATTTCCATTCCCAATGCCCTGGGAAAATGGCATCGACATGCCATAAATATAATTTAAGTCACAATTTTGCTTAAATACTATTACATTTGAAATAATGGAAGAAATCTTTCTTGTTTATCAACTTACTTCGTGTTGAAGAATCCATTTCAGAAATGTCACTTAATTGTGAGGTTCTAGGCAAACGGCTTGAGGCAACCCGTTCATTTTGGCATCTGGGCACTACTGCTACAAAGGTGAGGAGACAAGAGGATGCTTGGGAGTGAGTAGGAAGCCTTTTTCAATTTCAGTGGTCCCTAGTTCACCAAAATCGTCGAGGAGAAAAGCCCCTTACTTTTCGGTTCTGAGGATGCTGGGAAGAAGGGGACACCATTCAAAGGGCAGGAAGCGCAGTTAGAATTAAGAGCTGAGCAGAAGTTTTGGTAAAGTACTCTGAAACACCTTTAACGTAAACAAAAAGCCTACAAACAACTCAAATATGGCTGTTAGGACAGAGATGCCAACATTTATTGGAATAGATTGTGAAATTCAATCAGCAAGCTTTCCTTGAGAACTAACTGTGAGCTGGCTTCAACCAGACAGGGCCTAATCACAAAATACACAGAAATCAGAACACCAATAGGCAAGTTTTACCTGAAACCTTCTGAGGTAGTAAGCAGAGCAGTGTCCACCTCTGGCTGGTACCCCTCCCCATTTTTAATCACTCCCTTCATTTCAAAAGTTACACTCACTCTCCAGCTGTGCTTTTACAGTTCCCTACCTCCTACAGCTGTACAATCAACAAGACACCTAAGTCTTGATTTTTTATTCTAATGTCACTTATGACTGCCCCTCCTTTTCTGCCCCCATCCCTAGGGTTGCCTTCATGAGTCAGGCCCAGAATGTGTGGGTCACACTCATTAAGGTGCCTGCTTTTAGCTACTCTCAAGAGCTTTAGCTAACAGTTTTAACTCAGCTTTAGCTCAATGAGTCATTAAGATAATGTGACTAGTTACCAAACGGCTAATTTGAATGGTGTGGGGATGGAATGAGAGTCATCTTCAACTATTCGAGGGCTGTCATGTGGCAGAGTTGGGAAAAGCCATGTGCATTGCTCCAGAGAACAGGCTTTAATGAGAGAATTAAACAACAACAACAACAACAACAACAAAAAAAACAGTAAGAAAAGCAAACTCAATGTTACATAAGG
The DNA here is from genome assembly GCA_004026805.1 of Lasiurus borealis. Taxonomy (NCBI): domain Eukaryota; kingdom Metazoa; phylum Chordata; class Mammalia; order Chiroptera; family Vespertilionidae; genus Lasiurus; species Lasiurus borealis. Next base: position 6,070 of record PVJN01020699.1, on the reverse strand, counting down.
GAAAACCTTTTAGGTGAGATCTGCATAAAATGGAATAAAAGACACATTTTTACTAAAATAAACTAGAAATGGCACTTTGTAAACATGAAGGGGGGGATGCCACAGACCACAGAACCATGGAAGAAAATAGTATTTTTTCTATAGAATTCTTTTTCACAGGATGGCTGAGAAAAATGTTTCTTTATTGAAGCTGTGTGACAGCCCCACTGACTAAGCCGACTCCTTCTGACCAAAACAATGATGAGTAGGGTGACCAGATAAGGATTACCTTTTAACTGAGCAAGAATTTAAATAAAAGTGCCAAAATACACCTCAAGGATTTATCCACAATAACAGACCATCTCATTTAAATGAATCTGTAACACCATGGAGAGAGAGAAAGGTATTCATGGTACTCACTTTTATTGTGTATTTGTTCAGCATGTTCCAAAGCATCATCTAGCTCCTTCTGTAGAAACCACTTTCTAGATGCATCTGAAAGAGCAGAAGCTTTCTTTTCTGATTTCAGCTGAAAGTCTTTTTCTTCAGCTTCCTTCCACTAAATTAAATATAAATAAAGGGGGGGGGGGAGAGGAGGAATTCACATGATCGTTGTGGTAATGCACGTTCCTGCAGTGAAAGAAGTCCCTCTGTTCCCTCTGTTCCACTTCCCTTCATACTGCCCGGGCACATGGCCTGTCTGGAGTTATGGTAAGTGGTGCCGGCCTTGGCTTAGGTGCACCAACGGGTCCCAACTGTCACTGAGCTAACAATGCATTTCAACACATTTCAAATGTCAAGTCTTGTAAGGTTAAATTTTAGTTTTTTAAACTAATGACAAGTTTTATTTAATTTGAATGCAATGCTTTGATAATAAAGTCTATAAAATTCAGAGGATAATTTTTTTTACTTTTAGTTTCATTGAGAAATAATCATCAGATGTCACTGTGTAAGCAAGCCATACAGAGTGATGGTGTGATTTACATATATGATATATGATATATGATGAAGTGATTACAACAGGTTCAGCTAAATCCATCTTCTCATATAGATACAACAAAGAGAAAACAAGGAAAAAAATGTTTTTTCTTCTGATGAGAACTTTTAGGATTCACTCTCAACAACTTTTATCTATTCATACAGCAGCTGTTAGCCATGGTCGTCATGTTGTGAAGAATAAATTCTCTGCCCAGCTTTGGTATACTTAATGACTACAGGGAAGTCAAGTAATCACTATTAGCCCCTATTTTCCTCAGCCAGGTTATATACAAACTTTTTATATGATAACTGTCTTTTATAGGAATGCTAATGAATTAAATATGCATTAAATAACAAAAACTTTGAAGAATCATTAGGGCCAGGGAGGACCATAGAAAACTATCCCTTTCGTGTGACTGATAAGGAAACTGAGATTGAGTAGTCCTCCAAGACACAGTAGTCAAACTAGAACCCAGGATACTGGACACAAAGGCAAATCTCTGTATACCATGACAAGCTAGGATTCTCAGTATACTCTCAAACACACCATTTTACCCACAGGAGAGTAACACCTAACTTTACAGTCTAGCCCCAGTGCCAGGAATCTTTACCTTGCAATGTGGGTTTTCATCACCACTTTCCTGAGAAAAGAACCTCAGTGATCTGGGCATCACTCCTACCCCTTCCTATCCATGAATGAAAGGGTTATACTTCTGGGGTTGGGTAGCAGGAAGATGAGTCTGGAATAGTGACTTGAAGGAAATATATTATGGAAAGCTTTCAGAATAGAAATATGATCTAGCAGCCGAAAGAGGAATGACTAAAAGCCAGTTATCTAGTTATTGATCTCTCCCTGACTCTTCAGTGTCCTTAGGGGAGGCCATTGTGACTGCTACATCCATAGAGCACAGGTCACCCGAGTTATTCAAGGAAGATCAACCAAAACATATACTCTTAATTAATCTCCTCAAAACCCATTCTCTGGTTCTTCTTTGGGAATAGAACTCTAATTCTATTAGGGGTGATAATGCTTCCTGCTAAAAAAAGAATGCATTTCCAATATCCTTTGCAGCCAAATGTGGCTAAGAAATACATCTGCGAATTCTGGAAAGGAGTTCTGGGAGATGGAGCCTCTTGCACTTCTGTCCTTCTTTCTTCTTGCTGAATGGAATGTGTATGGGAGGCTGAAACCCATCATCTTGGATGGTAAGTTCATCTTGACAATGAGAGAGACATATCAGGAAGTAGTGTAGAAAGGCTGGAGGAGGCAATGTCCCGATGACCTTAAAGTCAGAATACAATACCGGACTGCCTACCTCCAGACTTCTTTCATGTGAAAAAAAAAATTCTATCTTGTTTATCATCACTACTTTGTCTTTGTTACTAGCAACTACATATAATTCTTAACTCTTCAAAATCCTCTACATTGTAAGTAGAAAGAATTAGGTAAACTAGTAATATTATGCAATCAGCCAGGATAAGTCCACAAGCTGAGAAGCTGAGACACACTAATGTAAATGAGGAAGATGCTTAGTCAGTGATAGGTAACAACTATCAATATGGGACTTCCCTGAGCAGCATCTATTAAACTTAGATCACCTTTAAGACATTTCCCAACAAAAAATTACTTGGCTTGATGTTTTTGTCATTTGGTTATGTAATATTTCAAAATTTAAATAAATAATAACAAGGTTATAACATTATTCTTACCTTTTTAGCTTCATTCCACATCATTGCATTCAATACTTCCATTTCTTTCCTTCTATTTTCCCGAAGGAGTTTGGCCATTTCCCGGTAAGATTCATTTCGTTGTTGATCATCCCATCTTTGTTTTTGTAAAGCTTGAATTTGCCAGTCAGTATTGAGACAGGCTTGTTCAGCTTTTGACAAGTTTTCTTCAATTAACTAAGGGAAAATTGTACATTTCAGAAACAAGGTCAGACTATATATAATTATGGCATATTCACTTAATGTATCCAGGGCAGCTGCTTATAAACCCGGGTGCATATTCAGTCACCTCTGAGTGTTTAAAACAAACTGATGTCCAAGACCCACCATATATCTAGGCTGGCTGGACATTGGTCCTTTTAGAAAGTTATTCAGCCCGGCCACAGTGGCTCAGTTAGTGCACTGAAAGGTTGCCGGTTCGATTCCTGGTCAGGCACATACCCAGGTCGTGAGTTCAATGCCTGGTCGTTTATAGAAGGCAACCTACAGATGTTTTTCTCTCTCTCTGCCTTCCTCTCTCGAAGCATGCTCTTGGGAGCAGAGGGGGAGGTCTTAAGCAATTGGAATATACAGCTAAGGTTGAGAACTTCTAGGCTAAGGGATAGGTGGGATTAAGCAATTTCCATGTTTCAACCTTTGAAAATGAGTCAGGAGAGCCCATTTTACAGACTGGACAAAAATCTATAAGGAAAAAGAGGGTAGGGATATTGTAGGGTTATTAGCCACGAACTGTTCAGTACAGAAGGTAAGAAACTCCTACAATATTCTTGGCTTTTGCCAGGCCCTGCCACAGACCGACTTAGCATTCTGTTTAAGGCAATGGTCGGCAAACTCATTAGTCAACAGAGTGCCAAACCGGCTTGCGAGCCGCATGTGACTCGTGAGTCAGTTTGCCAACCACTGGTTTAAGGGATAACAGAGATCATTCTTTTGTGAAGGTCTCAAATTCTATTTCAGTTCATTTAAGCCAGAATTTCTCCACAAGAAATTTTATAAGTTTGGGAAATTTTCTTAAAGAGTCACAATGTACTATCTCCTCAAATTTGGCATGAAAAACAATATGACAGAATTTCTAGTACTAATTTGTCACCTCCCATTTTACTGAATAATAGTTAATATTTTAGAGAACATACTTTGAAACTACTGGCTTATATGTCAGGTAGAGACCTAATATTTTGTAACAAAAATCTACTCAGGGACAATTTGTGAGACCATAACACAGGATACTACAATTTATAAATTTATTTCCTTTATGTTTTTTTCTAAGTCTTAAAATTATCAGAATACAAAAGACACATGTATATGGCTGTCAAAGAAATATCTGCAAATAAAATAATGTGAGATTCTAGAAACTATGTTATATGAAGCAAAGACATAAGTTAACTCAACTTTTACAGAGTTCAATTTTGAATTCTTTTACAATGACAGGGGATGAAAAATTCCTCCTTTATGTATATGCTAAATTTAGCACATTTTTACCTTTTGGACTTTTTGGTTCTGTGTTTGATCTGCTTCTATCAGTCTATGAAACGAGCGTTCTTCAAGATCCACTTTTCGTCTATAGGCATCTATATCTTCTCTCATTTCTTTTGCAACAGTTTCTTGACTTCTAGCGAGATTCTATTTAAAAAACCATTTGTTAAAAAAAAAAATCACCAATCTATAATAATAAAAGCATAATATGTAAATCGACTAGGTGAAGCCAGGGCTGCAGCTTGGGATTGAGGCAGCCATTGCGGCTGCAAGGGGCTGCGAGGGAGGGACCGAGGCAGCCACCATAGCTGCGAAGGTCTAGTCTTGCACAAATTTTGTGCATCAGGCCTCTAGTCTATAATAATGCTAGAATACAAAAATGACTTTTCTTTTTTCCAGATTTCTAATGTAGAAATAAAAATTGTAGTCATCTAATTTTCAAAGTAAAAAACAAACACCAGTGAAAATTAAAGAGTAAGGAGCTCTGAAAATTCTCTCATCCACAGAAACACTAAGAACCCTGGCAAAACCAACTTTTTCAAAACTCTGGAAATTAACCAAGTCCCACAGCAATCTGGGGAGCACTTATTCATGGCTGAATCTTGGTAAGAACAGCAAGCACTATGGGATCTTTAACTTGAATTATTCCTATGTCCACCCCAACCCTAAGCTCTACATTAGCCTAGAAAACCAGCAGCTTGGCAGCCAATGGAGAGGGCAAATGGGGTTGGAGCTCCGTCAAACTCCCATTCCCAGAGAACTGTCATCATCTGACCTGTCAATGGTTCTGAAGGACCCCACTCCCAGGGCTGTCTTTACTAGCATTTGGCCTGATGAAGAACTCAACTACTTTGAACAGCCCTTTTCCTGGGGACATTTGCTAAAAACAGAGGAAACTATTGCATGTATTGGCTGCCTGAGGCAATGGATCCCAGTTAGCATAAATGAGCTAATCAAAAAGCTTTACAGGGAAAGGTGGGGAACTGATGTCCACAGGGGACCTTGAAAAGCTCTGATAGATCCTGAGACTCTAGAAGGCCATATGCAAGTGCAAGGCTGTGCACATGCCAAGGGCTCTATGGATGCTCAGACCTGAGAAGGTCCTAAGCTGTCAACTCTGGTGAACTGAGGCTTTGCACAACCAGAAAGTGAAATCGAAGACAGAGTTGTGAACTATGTAAGTGTTCAAGGAGTCACCAACGTGATGCACAGTGTCCCTTGGCAAAGACTAGAGGCTTACTGGCTCAAAGCATCCAAGGAAATACCTGTCCAATCACTAAGCTACCGGAGGAGGGACTGAAGTGGCTACATATGACAGAGACTGGAGACTTTATAGAATTAATTCAGAACAGTCACTAAGCAAAGAAACTCTGGGAGGGAAGAAAATTTGATTTGCCACATTTTATTATTGAAAATATCTGGGTTTCACCAAAAAAATTATATGACATACTTAAACCCCAAAATATGGCCCTACATATTTTGAATAGACATTAACCACACGATTGCCAAAGAAGATTAATAATGGCTAGTAAACATATGAAAAAGATGCTGAAATCACTAATCATCATAAGGGAAATGGAAATCAAAACCACAATAAGATACCACTTCACATCTACAACATGGCTATAATCAAAAGGACAGACAGCAACAATTGTTCATAAGAATGGGGAGAAATTGGGACTCTATATTTCTATCTAAGAGAATTGAAAATACATGTCCATACAAAAAGTTGTACATGAATGTTCTCATCATTGTAAAACCAACCCTAATATCCACCAACTGGTGAATGAATAAACAAAATGTGATCTCTCCATACAATGGAATATTTATTATTCAGCCATAAAAATAATAAAATGCTGACTCAAGCTACAACATGACTGAACCTTGAAAACATACTACCTGAAAGAAACTG
>PVJN01020698.1:0-35630 GCA_004026805.1 Lasiurus borealis | reverse complement strand
ATCCGCGCGGCAGTGAGGTCGGGAGCAGCCTCCGGACCCACGCGGGACCGGCGCGGCGCGCGGAGGCAGAGAGCCACGCGCAGCGCCCCACGCCGGGGTCCGCGCGTCGGAGGCCCGCCCTCCCGGCTCTCCGGACGCCCCCCCAACCCCCGCCCCGGGGTCCTCCTTCTCCGAGGATCCCCAACCCGCCCGAGGGGGCCGCTGATCAATCACCGCCTTCTTCTCCTCCGAGCTCGCCCTCTCTCTTTCGGGGACCGGTCGGCGGGGCTGAGGCGCGGAGAAGGGGAGGCGGCGGAGCAGCCGGGGAGGCGGGGGGCCCGGCGGCCGGAGCCCCGAGAAAGTGGCATGCCCCAGCCCTGCAGGCGGAGGGGGCGGCGGCCGCGGGAGGACGATGCCGCGGCTCCGTAAGGGACCCAGGCGAGAGCGAGCGAGGCGCGCGGGGCTCCCGGGCGCCAGCCGCCGGCTGCGGGGAGGCTCGAGCCGCGCTCTGAGGCTCCGGCCTCCGCATCCCCGCGCCCCGACGCTGCTGGCGACAGGGCCGCGCTCCGGCAGCCGCCACGGTGGTCGCCGCCTCCGGCCCGAGGAGCGGGCAAAAGTTTGGAGCTGGGGGAGCACGCGGCGCTGAGCGAGCGGGATTACCGGCGGCCCCGGAGGAGACCTGGAAGCCGTGGCAGGTAACGGGCACCCCCAGCCCCTCGCCCCCCGCTTCTTTCCCCGCCGGCCTCCTCCGGCCGCTCCCTCCCTGCGCCCTTTCTCCTCCGTCGCCGCTCGCCGGGGGTCGGGCTGGAAGGGAGTGGGAGGCGAAGTTCAAGACCCCATCCCGGACGGGGGTGGGCACCGAGCGCCCGCAGACCCGCAGGCCCCTTCGAGGGCGCGTGGCGCTTCTGGGCGTCCGGGGGGCAGCTGTGCGGCCGGGCAGAGGGTCTCCCCCGGGAATGGAGAGGGCAGCGGGGCTCCAGCTGGTGCCCTCCTCCCTCCTCTCGGAGCTCCGGGGTGGGGTGGGGGTGGGGTTGGAGCGCGGTGGGCACAGAGGCTGCCCGGCTCCTTCAGTCCCTGGAAAAGGAGGGGGTGGATCTCACCCGCTCCCACCTCGACCTTCTCCCTCTCCTGTGGCTCATTAAAGCCCCGAGCCCCTTCGCCTGCCCCCACCGCCTTTAGCGGGTGCAGAAAAGCAAATGGGGGACCGTGGAGGGGGGGGGCGGCTGTGTGAAAATGTCCAGGAACGGGGGGGGACATTTATTCTCCCACCTTTTGGCCTCCTGGGGCGGGAGCTGGGAGGGGAGGGTGCTCTCCTGCTACATGCAGCTTGGGGCATCGTAAAACAGGAACTTTAGGAGTCAGGTTTGCATGGAAGGGCGAGATGAAACACGAACCGGTGGGGATGAGGTCTGGAATGCGTGCGCGTATGTGCTGAGGTGTGTGTGTGTGTGTGTGTGTGTGTGTGTGTGTGAATGGTGGTGGTGCAGGGAGGTTTTGATTTTTTTTTTCCCTTGGAGGCCTGATGCGTTCTAGTGCTGGTGTGTGTGTGTGTGTGTGTGTGTGTGTGTGTGTGTGTGGCGAGGAAGAGGGGGGCGCGGAGTGGGGGCGAGTGTGCATGGAGGAGAGGGCAGCTGAGAGTCCGGAACCGCAGCCTCCCTGAGGCTGAGCACATACAGCTCTGCCTTCCCCTCTGAGAGCGAAAGGATTCCAGCCCGGGGTTCCCCAGCCTCCCCTCTCCCCGAGTTTTGAGTTTCCCAGCTGCTCCAGGTTTGCCCAGCTCTCTGTTTTTATTATTATTATTATTATTATTATTATTATTATTATTGGTATTAGGATAATTCTTAACTCCCCTGCAAGCTCACGGGGCCGTGCCTTGTAAATGGGAATCGGTCTCCAAGAGCTTCTGATGGATTTCAGTGGAGGGACTCCCCCCGGTAAAGCTTACAGTAAGCGAATCAAGGGCAAGATCCGTGTAAATGCTCACCCCGGAGTGCGAGGTGCTGATTAGATTTCTGCAGGGGCTGCATTTGCTGGGCAAAGCCTCTTCCAAAGGGGTCTATTGCTCCCCGCCCAGCTGGGGGGGGCTCTTTCAGCACACAGGGTTTCGGGGAGCTTGGGGGCATGTGCACCGGCTCTTGGGCTTATGGCTGAATTTATGATGTCTAACTTCTCCCAGCTCATGGGAAGGCTAGCTTCCATATCGGGGAGATACTGTTTAGGGAAAGGATCCCCCAAACATGAGGTGAATCGCATGCAGCTTGGCACTTGTCCAGGGATCTATTTGGCGGCTGCAGCATGCATGTAAAAAATGTAGCTCAGCATCTAAAGTGTTAGAACTGGACTTAAAATCACTCAGCGACATGCGCCCGATCCATGAGATAACAGGCCACAGGGACTAGCAGAGAAGAAATCCCTGGGTCATGCATGCTCCATGGAAAGTTGCTCCTTTCCCCCACACTGTGACTGCTCTCCAGAACCCACTCCTCTTCCTCCCCTGCTCAGAAGCCCCAAACAGGATAGGGTTAAGCCGTTTAAGGGTTTGGAACAACCACAGATGACAGTGCCACACCATCCTGTCATGTTGCCTTGCACATATCTGAGTGAAGGAGGCTGGAGATGCAATTTCAAACAGGATTCCGTGTCTGTGCCAGCGCAGACAGGGCGCTGTAGAGAAGAATTGCACTGAGCTGCGCTGTAGCAGAACCTATTACAAAGCTAGCATGGACGACTGCCTTTCTCTCTTTCTTTTTTTAATGCCCCTCTTAACACTTGACTAGTTTCATCGCAGTTTTACAAATTTCAGGGACTGCTTTAGGCAGAAGGAAAGGAGATTCCCCAGTGACACCACGCTGGGCGCCTTGGAGTGAGTTTTCAAGACAGTCATGTTTTTTTTTTTTTTTTTCCTGAATGCTGGGTTTCAGAGGATGCGATCTTCTCCCAGTTTGACTGGGCCCGGCTGGATCTCATTGGAAGCTTCTCTGATGCCTATTGCATTTATATTCTGGCCTGCTGGAGGGTTTGATTGAGGATGTAGGCATGGCTTCTTAAAGCAACCTTACCTCTCCCCAGTTTGAAGCTGTGGTTTTCCAGACAGGCTCAAGGATGTGTCGGTCCAAAAGCCTTAAAACTGCAGAGACTCCGTGCGAAACTCTGATCTAGTTGGGAGTCTTCAGCTTTGCTTCTCAGATCAGCAGTGTCTGAAGTTAAAAAGCAAGCCATGGTGCCATGGGCTCTTAGTTTTGCGCTCTCTCTCTCTCTCTCTCTCTCTCTCTCTCTCTCTCTCTTTCAAAGATTCCCCATAGGTCAAGGTGATGTCATTTGATTTTTCCATTCAGGTCAGACCTTCCTGGATAATCATCGTTTGGTATTTTTACTTGAATTTCAGTGCACATTCATTTTTTTTTTCCACTGGATTACTTTAATAACTCTGTGGTTACTGCCACAGTGATTCAAATTCAGTCCATTAGTGACCTCTGTCTGTGAGATGTGAATACTCATTGTTTTTTCTTTCTTCTTCTCATCAGAGTCTACAGATTCTGTGCTGGGGAGAAAATCCACAGCTCTGTAGTTCTTTCTAGATATTCAGATGTTCCAACTTGATTTTTCTCATACAGAGTTCAGTGCGAGTAATGATACTTAACAACAGCAATAAAAATGTTACAGGATATAACCGGCTCCTCAAAGGCTCTTCTATGGAGCATAGACAATATGATCAACATAAATAAAATCCGCTGCCAATGAAGGGTCTGTGCAGTCAGGTAGACGAACGTTTTGAGACCCACAAAGGTGCTAGATGTCAGTGAGGTTTTATGGCCCCTGAGTGCTTACATAACCGGGGAAACTTGATTCAAGCCCAGAACGTGTATGTGGTGACTAGATTTCATAGTAGCAGCGTGTGTGTGTATGTCTTTAAATTCAGCTGTGAGCTTCGAGTAAGATCAAGGGCGAGTCAGGTGGGAGAAGGGTGTCTATAAACAGATGGCATTTTAAGGAGAGACCTTCAGAATCCGATTCTGAAGCCAGCTTTGTCTTCTCGAGGTTTTCAAGTTGAAATTTCAGTGTGAGTTGGTTCTTTTCACGCTAATGGAAGACAAAGTTCTCTGAATTTCTTAGGAGGGCGGATTCCATTATCGGACATTTTCCAGATGGTTTTTGATGTAGTGGTATTTGGGGGATATGCGATTTTTAGGAGTTTTTTTTTTTCTTCCCCTCTTCCCTATGCAGGTTTTGTGCAAAAGACATTTTTAAAAGGCCAATTAGTATTATTAAAGTTAAACAATCATTATACTACCCCAGCCTTCTTTTTCTCCACCCTCCAAATTGCTTTGCTTATTTTAAATTATTTTTTCCCTAAAAACTACATATTGGGGATTGGAGTAAGTTATCAGTATTTTTTTCCCCTCTACTTTTTGCCAGCAACGTGAACTCCAATTAAGTATCTGTGTAGAGGAAAACACACACACACACGCACATACATATACATCAAGAACCATTTTAAGACAGAGATTCTTTTCAAGGCTTTAAAATATGTTCCTTTTTCAAGAGCTATGACACAAATATTGTAATAAAAATATCCTGTGTTCCGAGGAATACAGAGACTTATTTCAGCCACATGGAACAGTAAAACACTGTATTAGCAAAATAATCAGTGGTATTTTCAGTACATGGTCAAAATCTGTTAGAACCTTCATGGCTTTTTTTTTTTTTAAAACCCCTTTGGCGACTTTCGCATCTACTGGTCTTTTTCGGTTTTCTTTGATTTCTCCTACTGTGGGTCTTTGAAGTGATTCAAAATCCAACAGTAGCTACTTCTTTAGGGAAATTCATCATGTTCTGTTCGGGATTCCAGAAGAGTTAATGATGCAGAAAAAGTCCTGTAAAACATCTTTTTCAAAGAAGGCCTTCTCTTGCAGGCCTCCTGCACCATTTGCAGCGAGTTGGAACTCCGTTATTTATTTATTTTTCAAATACCACCTCTAACTTCATTTCACGTGGGATGTGTTTCTGCAGAGGCACACAGCGCCATGTGTGCCCAGTCGCCTGCACAAAGCAGTGTCCCTTTTACAGATCCCTAATCAGGGAAGGTCAGAGAAAATATCCTTGCATAATGTGGGGAGTCAAAAGGCCACATTCATGGTTCTCACACACTGGTCACTTATTCAGGGCACACATTTTTCTGGAAGGCTAGCAGATAAAGTCCTGAGCCTTTTTTTTTTTTTTTTTTGAAGCATTCACAAAATAAATAAATATCTGGTATTTCTAGCCATTAGCTGCTCATTAAAACTAAACTTTTTTTTTTTTCACTTTCTTCCCTGGTTGCTTTTAAGAGAATGTGCAAGAAACTTGGCCAAAGGTTCCTTTTCCCCCCAAAGGTCAAAGGTCATGAGTTATCTATTTCAGTTCTCTTGATGAGAGCTTTTAAGACACAGATAAAAGAGTCTCCTGTTTGAACCATGGAAGAAGCTTAGGGCTTTGGATTTCACCCCATTCGAAAACTATCAGGTACTAAAGTTCAGAGGTGCTATGAGGCCTCAGAACACCGAAACCGGTTTCAGCAGTGGCTCCTACAATTGGTCCCCAAATTTATTGCCTGTGGAAGTCACCAGAGGTCAGGTGGCTGAATGGAAAACATTAGACTCCTGCCAGTTCAGAAATAGGTCCACGTGTCGGTGTCACTCTCAGCCTCAGCTGCCCACGGGCATCACTTTCAAGAACTCCGGTGTCAAAATAGCCTCTGGGGTAGTTTCTGCTCCCAGTGTGCTCAAGAGTGAGGCCTCTCCATTATTTTGGAGAAGAAACTGATGCAGGAAAAATAGTCATATTCCTCATCGATATTAGATAAGGAAGACCTGAGAGAGAGGAGAATAAATTGGCTAAGCATTTGGCAGGGAAGTTCCAGGAAATTCTGTGTAGGCCTTGAGGAGTGAAACTGATTCTAAAACCCATTCAGACCTAGCATTTATGCCCCTCCTCTCTTGCATGTTCCAGTTCTCACATAGAGGATAGCATTGATTTCTCAGCATTGCCTCTGGGAATTGATATGAGAAAGCCCTACTCACCTAGCGTCTCATTGGGTCATTGGAGACAGAAGCAGGTTGAAGACTACCTATGGCTATGGAACATTCTTGAAACTATTTGACATCATACAGAATGATGGACATTACATTTTATTAACTAGACGTTTCCTTCTTACAAAGCAAGCCAAAATGATCAGAGTTAGAAATATGTTTTTAAAGAATAAAAAAATACAGCAATTCTGTCAAAATTTAGATGTTAAACAATAGGATTTCACCCTCTCCAACGTGATATAAGACGCACGTTTGCCTGTTTTGCAGGGGGATACTTGTATGATGTAGGCACTGTGACTTGGGACCTTCATTGAGCAATAGGAATGAGCAATGGGACGGTTAGTTTTTTGGGGGGAAAGAAAGGATGTATTTCTATAATGAAAACTCACATTCTCATGTCAGCACTCTCCTTTCTCCATTTATGACCTTGGACGGATCACTCCATCTCTTGGCGACTTAATTTCCTCCCTGCGGAGTTCAACAGGGTTGTTCCAGGGTCGGAGAAGATTAATGTGTGTGAAAATACCTTGATAACAGTGCAGTTTTATATTCCCATAAAGAGGCATTATTCACACGGATACCATTTATCACTTGGTGACTGTCATGTGCTAGGGATAATGCCAGGTTTTCTATAAATCAAATGGGGGTACCCAGGCAGAGCGCCCTGCCCTCCAGGAGCTTTTTTTATGGGTTCTATGGAACATCACCCAACTGGTAAAGTACAGATGGCCCTCTCCATCGCTTCTTCCGTTCATTTAAGGGTGCGCTGCCTCCTTTTGAGAGCTCGCTCCACTTTGATACAAGTCTTCTTTTCAAGGATCCAGGGTAAGTGGGGTGAGTTGGGTGCCAGGGGCAAACTCCCCTCTCCTGACAACTTGGCTTGACATTGGACACTGAATTTATCACAGATGGATCCCACTGACAATTTTTGGGGAAGAAACCATCAACATTCCCTGAAATAAAGTCATTTCCCCTTCTGGCTGGGTTTATACTTGGGCCATTCCAGTTACCTTTAGCAGAAACACGGTCGTTAATAGGATGTATGATGATTTTTGAAGACTTGTTTTGCAATAGAAGGCGGGTTAGGGCACAGGACAGTCTTTTCAGGAGTTTGGCAGACCTGCTGGGCCCATTACCAATAAATGGAAAGACTTGATTGATTCTGACATGGACATCATCTCCAAAGCTTGGCCTGCTTTTGACTTGGTTAGTGTCACAAAACCTTTGTGGGACATTCTTTTTTTAAAAAATATATTTTATTGATTTTTTACAGAGAGGAAGGGAGAGGGATAGAAAGTCAGAAACATCGATGAGAGAGAGACATCGATCAGCTGCCTCCTGCACGCCCCACAGTGTGACTGTGCCCACAACCAAGGTACATGCCCTTGACCGGAATCGAACCTGGGACCCTTCAGTCCGCAGGCCAACCGACACTCTGTCACTGAGCCAAACCGGTTTCGGCTGTGGGACATTCTTTACAATTTACTTCTTCGTGTTGTGTTCAGTTGTTATTTTTTAATAATTGTCCCATCTGAGACACATTTAGATGGAAATGTTCTGAGAATGATTGTGTTGGTTTTATTTCCTTAATTTGCACACAGGTAGGCCTTTGTCACGGTTAATTTTTAATAGTTTCAGGTTACTTAATCGAAGCCTGCAGAAAACACTCCCCAGTGAAGTGCGTGTTTATGAAATATGTGATTAGGGTCATGATTCTCGGTCAGAAGGAATGTTTTTATCAGCGATTTGAATGTAGGACAGTCTCTATCTGACAATTTTCTTTTCAGTTTCTAATTTGTGTTTGCCAGAGTTCTGGCACTTGTGTTTTTTTTTTTTTTTTCCATTTTTTAAGTTGATTAGATTTTAGTAGTGCATTGTAAACTATCCGGCCACAGCGCTATATTTTAACATGACAAATTACTTTCACAGAATCTGAATACCTTTTGTTCTGGCCGTGCTGAATGATAGAATAATGATCTTTGAAGAAGAAAAAACGTTTATTACTACTCGGAAGAGTTCTGCTAATAAAACGAGATGAATTTGTAGGTATGTGTGTGGGGAGTTAATGTGTGCATGTGCGCATCTTTGAAATGCACACACAAACGTAAGTCTTGGATGCTAAGGGGAGGGCGGACTGTTTACCCTTCAGCTAGGTGACACTCATTTCGTCTATATGTCCCTAACATAATGGAGTAATGAGATAACCCAATTATTTTTAATTTTTTATTTATTATTTTTAAAAATATATTTTATTGTTTTTTTTTTTTTTTTTTTTACAGAGATGAAGGCAGAAAGACAGAGAGTTAGAAACATCAAAGAGAGAGAAACATTGATCAGCTGCCTCCTGCATACCCCTTTACTGGGGATGTGGCCACAACCAAGATACACACCCTTGATCAGATTCGAACCTGGGACCTTGTACTCCACAGGCTGATGCTCTGTCAACAGAGCCAAACCGGTTAGGGCAATGCCAATTATTTTTAATTGGAGATGTTCTTGTCCACATAGGTCCTAGAGAATCTCTAAATAAAGAAACACAAAATGCAGTGAGGAACTATGTTTTTGTGCAGCTGTCTCAGTATTCATGAAGGAGATATTATTCTTGTAGAGGCAGAAGGCATATAATAGATGATGAAGAAAGCTTTGTCATTCATTGACAAGTTGATTTTTAGCAAATACTGTGTCCCAGGCTTAAAGAAAGACTGGAGAAGCAGACAGGTAATGTAGGATGCATCCACTTGAGTCTGCCCAGGTTGGTGAGGAGAGAGGAAGACAAAAAACCTAATTCCATTGCAGTTTTATACATGATTGAAAACAGCACAATCAATCCCAAGACATGTGCCAGGAATACATGAGCATTACATTTGGAAAGGGATGTCTGACTGTTGTTAATTTTGTAAACTGGGGCAACATTTTTATTAATTTATTTATTATTTATTATTTTTATTATTTTATATATAAAAAAAGGAAGGGGGAGGAAGAAGGAGAGACATTAATGATGAAAGATAATCATGAAGTAGCTGCCTCCAGCACACCCAAATCGGAGATCCAGCCTGCAACCCAGGCATGTGCCCTGATTGGCAATCAAACTGTGAGCTGGTTCATAGGTTGATGCTCAACTACTGAGCCATGCTGGCTGGAAAAATATAGATTTTTTTGAAAGCATTGCCTTTGGCATTTAAGGGGTGCTTCTCCATGTACCCCCACTCACCTTCATGCACCTTCCACAGATAACCAACACATGCAGCTTGCTGCCAGCTCTGATCTAGACTGTGACACTAGGCACAGAGAGCTATGGTTATTATGTCTTTGCTACTGTTCAGAGATTTTTATCAGAACGGATGCTAAACACTCTCTTCACACAATTCATCTCTTGACAATCATAAAGTATTTTATTGTAGAAGATTAACATGTAAATTGTTATTAGGTTTATATAATTCTTATTCTGTACTTAGATCAAGATGATACCTGGCTTGTTTAATGATACATGCTCTGGGGTTACCAGTTCAGTGTGAAAATATTTGTTTCAGACAATAATTTTCAATGGATTTATGCAAAAGAGCTTCTTACTGCTTGTGTGGCCGATACTTCTGAACAAATGCAATGTTCAGCACTGGTAAAGATACATAATGCTGGGGTTACTTTTTATTATGATAATTCCATGTGCATATAATATAATTTTCTCATTCTACTCACCAATTGAATTTTGTTTATTGACACTATGAATCTGTAAATTTATTAATGTAGAAAGTTTAACAAGATGTTAGGTATGCCCCAGACCACCAAGTCCGTAAGCACAAAAGCTTTTTCTGATAAAAATCACATAATATAATTAATCCAATAGGAGCAAACAGAAACAGTCGCTAGGGTGTATTTTGTAAATTGTTAACATCTTAGTAAGTAGCTTCTGAACCAACATTTCCTCCAACATGAAACAATAAGGCCTTGTTTTTTTGTTATTTTTTTCTCTAAAACAGTAAGAGAGATTAAAATTCTTTGGAAACTGATTTGAAATGTTTTTACCCAAATAGGTAAGGAACAAGTCCAGCAGCGCTGACAGCAATGGGATTTGAAACTCTGTTCTAATAATCTCTGAGTCCCGGAGGAATGCAAGACATACATCTGTTAAGTCATGCGCTTGTAACGGGGGATTTGACCAAGATCGGTCCTTCCCCGCATGCCAGGCACCATGCTAAGTTTCCTGCCAGACATTCGGGACATTCTTTCAAAGGAGAACTCAATCCTGATCACCCAGAAATCTGATGGCTTGGCCCAAGTTTTCCTTCCCAAGCTTAACTCATCCATCCTAACTAAAGGGAGGAAGTGGTTAAAAATTCAGGTTTCTGAAGATTCTGATTTTAAATCTATGATCAAACCTAGATTCAATAAACGAATGCGAATGTGGATGCTGAAAAACTTGGGATTGAAGATCACTGACCTAGATGATTTTTAGATTTTTTTTTCTGGTCCAGAATCTCCATGCTTTGATAATCATCTGGTTTCTAGTCACTTGTGAATTTCTGAGAGTAGTTTTGCTGTGTGTTTTGCCACATAGGAAATATTTCTAGATTTAAACGAATTTTCCTAGGAAAGAACCTTCAGAGGAGCCACACATTAGAGCTGACTTGGCCCTTGGTAGCCATGGCCTTCTGTATGGTCTTCCCATCATCCATCAGTAACTCCTAAACCAGGGTACTGTACATCATTGTCCTTGGTGTCCCTAGAGGTACTTTCTAAAAAAGACAAATCTTAGAAATTACCTTATTTCCTGTCCATCTAGACCAGCGATTCTCAACCTGTGGGTTGTGACCCCTTTCGGGGTCAAAAGATCCTTTCACGGGGTCGCCTAAGACCATCGGAAAACACAGATATTTACATTACAATTCATAACAGTAGCAAAATTATAGTTATCAAGTAGGAACGAAAATAATTTTATGTTTGGGGGTCACCACAACATGAGGAACTGTATTAAAGGGTCACAGCATTAGGAAGGTTGAGAACCACTGATCTAGATGAAATCCATTCAAACTTGTCATAACATGTGAGATCTATGACATTATGATGTCAATCCTTCACTCAGGCCTCATTCTCAGGCATCCGACTTGTATATCCATGTGCCAAGGACAGAAAAGCATATTCCTCCTCATATTTAGCATTCCCCGGGTTATTTAGTCTTTGTGTAAACATTCCCTGCTTACTCCCCATTTGGCAGTCTCATTTCCTTTAAGATCTCATGAATGTCACCTTCCCTTCTGGTCGAAATTAGTAATTCCTTTCTCTGGGCTTCTCCGGCATTTTGTTCGCACCTTTATTACTTCCCTGTTTGTGTTGTATTGCACTGTCTGTGTTCCCATGTCCGTCTTTCCCATTAGATCCCAAGAACCGTGGCTCATTTATTCTGCCTCCCAGTGCACACCATAGTGTCCGATGCAGCAGATTCTGCACAGATGTAATTGAGTGAATAATTGTGTTGGCCAATCCTTGAAGACAAGGAGATTCATAATCTCCTGATTGGGAGTGCTTTCTCAGAAGTGCTTTTATCTTCCCATATCTGGGGTGAGGGTGGGGATAAGATACCCTCCACCTTTCTACCTTACTCTAAGCAGGTTTGTCAGGCAAATGCGTGCCCCTAAACCCAACCCAGATCAGTGTCAAGCTCTCAAAACCACCCATTCTGAAAGATCTCTTTGAAAAGGAATCCTTTTGCTGGGTGATCTTTCTTTGGCACCAAGGAAAGCCACCGGTTAAGTAGATATTCATGCAGATGTGATTTACATAGAATGATCATTTACCTCATCACATTAACTTTGTGTATTTTGGCATGATTAAAGAAAGCCTAGGACTTGTGAAAATGATGCAATTCTTTTCTTTTCTTTCTTTTGCTCTCCGTTTTTCTTTTCTTAATTTTATCCTAGACACATTATTTCCTGATGGAGATATCTGAGAAACAGGGTCCCTCAGAGAGAAGAAAAGAAAGCTAGAAATGACAACTCCCTAATGACTAACTCCACCAAGCAGGATTCTCCTTAGTCTTTATGATTTGACATTGACTACAGCAAAGATCATGCGAAGTTACAGTCAATTGTAAACCTATAGGGTTTCATGTGATCCTGATGGTGACAGAGTTGGACTTTAATTCCTTCTTGTTCACCAAAAGAACACTCTAATACCACCTTGCCATCTTTATGGTAGATTATTGATGATGGACAGAGGTGATGCATGGGGAGGGGGGATGGAGGGAGAATATGCACCTGTAAGTATACTCCAGTCTCTTTGCCCCTTTTTTCAGCAACATTTTCAGTGGCGAAAAAGAGTAGGTTATGGTGGAAAATATTTTGATATTCCCCTACCTTAACCCTTTGTGCCTTCTGGGCTGTGTATATGTTGGCAACTCTGTGCCAACAGGAAACACATGGAGTAACATATGAGATGATTTTGATAAGTGACTGCTTTAGTACTGGAGACTTACAGCACAACCCCAGAAGGTCTTACTATGTTAATTTATAGGAATGTTTATAAACAGTGCCTTCCAATTCTTGAATCATACTGAGTATCAGCAAGGCCACATTCACATCCAGAAGGAGTAATAATGGTAATAATAATAACTGTCATCAAATTAATGATTTTGATCATAGATAAGGTTTATGTAGAGTACTATTTATGCAGTTTATGTACATTATCACATTTAAATCTTCACAAAAAGCCTATAAAGCAGGCTCTGTCCAATAATATTACTTAAAAAAAATTAAATTTTTTATTGCTTAAAGTATTACATAAGTCTTTTTTTTCCCATCACCCTCTCCCTGACCTTTCCCACCTCCAGCACATGCCATACTCCCTCACCCCAATTCTGTGTCCATGGGTTAAAAGCATGCATACAAGTAACCCCATTTTATACACAGGGAAACTGAAGTGGAGAAAATTGCCTGAGGTTGTTTATCTTATTCTGTAGCTATTGTTAATTATCTTTATAGGATAGATGAGCACTGGCTAATTTCCAAAATCAGCTCTAAATTTAGTTTCTCCTGCCCTAAAATCAAATTCAGGGTGATGGTTCACTGTCCATGCATAAGCCGTGGTCCAGCATTTTATATTGACTTTTTGAGGGGCTATCATCTAAAAAGTCATGATTTGCTCTTCGCCATTTCAGAACAAAAAGTATTCTTGAGTCTCTCCATTTAGTTATGTAAAATGAGAAGTGGGAAGCACTACAATTTTCAAAATAAAGTGTGACTGACAACTTCCAGCATGTTTTTAGAATTAACGAAAGCTGTGGATAAATGCCTAATGGTTGAGGAAAGCATTTATCGTAGAGAACACTTGCATTTTTTTTCCCTTTACCCTTTTACCGGCACTACTACTAAAAAGTTAAATGAATGGATTTGAGATGCACCTATTTTTCCCTGTGGAGGTGATAATGGACAATGGAATGGCCAGAGGTCCGATAATAAAGCAAATGGCCTCTGAGATGCTGGAAATAATGGAGAATTGACTGTGTTATAAATAGGTCAGATTCTCTTCTTTTCTAAATCTTAGAGTTGTTCAGGGAGTAGACTTTATTGGGTGAAAAAAAAAAAAAAGACCGATGGATGGGCTGCAGAAGGCTGTTGTTTCACATTGATGATTCACCAAGAAGCACAGTATGTAGCTGTGAGTCTTTCCTCTGTGGAATTTGATTTTTGACCACCACTCCCTCTTCCCACTTTCTGTTGATGCATCCATCCTTGCATGTGTCATGGTTGTATTTTATGAATTTGGAGATTATAACTGAGGCCCTCCAGTTATTGGTCTTTTTTAGTTCCATGTAAATATTATGGATACTGTCCAAATGGAGTGATGTATTTCTTCATTCCTTCATTCCCCTGAGGCAGGTAGACAGTGGCTATTGTTATTTCTACATCCTTTTGTCGATGTTTGCCCATGAGCTGTCGTGAGGCATCTGTGGATGGGTGGCATACAATTTCTGCCAATGTAGGCCTGGCTTGGTGGGCTCACTGATGGGGGTGTTTTTGAAGGCGGGCTCTGCGCAGGTGTGGTAGCAGTTTGGGGAATGGCTCCCTAGCAGCCAGCTCTGAGATCACATGAAAAACCAGCTGTTTGGCCGCAGGTGAATTCTGTGGTGTCTCTGTCCATGGCGATGGGAATCTAGCCGAATTGGGTGGAACCAAAACATTTGCCCTCTGCAATTTGCAAGGGGGGCATGATCAGACTATGGGAAAGAAACCTACAAGCGCCAGTGTCACTCTCACTGGAAATGGCCGCCTGCTTTGCCTGGACCACATGCATCTGTGAAGGACCAGCTTGTTCCTCAGTGTTATACTCCTCCCTATCTATTCTGAACACTGAAGTCGCTTAAATTTTCATCGGGGCTCCAGTGTGGGTATGTTTTCGAATGAGGTAATTATTTCGAACCAGGTCCCATTCTGCTTATATTTCTCAAATATGCTGTCTGATTATTTACTTTGAGTCATCTTGATTACTCTCTTTCATTCATTTTCAGCTGTTCTATTCCTAGATGTATGCCTCTTTAAAAAAAAAAAATCTGTCCTTGCTCTTTAAAGTCGGTTCTGTTGTATCCATGGTAGTTAAGCCCATGTGTGGTTTCCCGCCCTCTGACCTTCACACAATAGTCCCATTCCTCTCCCCTAGTCCGGTGCTGATGAGATTACTCTCCAGAATTTACAGGGTCAAGTCCGAACTTCTTAGCTGGACACTCGAGGCCTTCCCTTCCATGCATGGCTTTTCCTAATCTCCCCACCCGAAAGTTAATCTCCTCTGAACTAAATTTAGGATGTGTCCTTACTTTTACCTTTAAAGTGGTCCAAAAGGTGATGTGACATTGTACCAAATACTGGCTGTGAGCTCAGTTAGGGCAAAAGCCATGCCTAATAAATGTCCCAGGAGCTAAACTGAACTCCTGGATCTGACTCCAACCTCCCTCAATGAAACATCCATACTAGCACAAATCTATGTCTCCTCCCTCTACTCCCTCCCACCAGCTTTTAAATATTGAGCAAATGGTCAAAAGCGGTTTGGCTCAGTGGATAGAGCTTCAGCCTGTGGACTGAAAGTTCCCAGGTTCAATTCCCGTCAAGGGCTTGTACCTTGGTTGCGGGCACATCTCCAGTAAGGGGCGTGCAGGAGGCAGCTGATGGATGTCTCTCTCTCTCATCCATGTTTCTAACTCTCCCCCCCTCTCCCTTCCTCTCTGTAAAAAAAAAATCAATAAAATATATTTAAAAAAAATATCGAGCAAATGAACACGAACAAGGTTTGCACAAACAACTCATGTGTTTGGGCTGTAGTCGCCTCATAGAAGCTCCCTTTGTTCCCTCTGTGTGGAAGCAGTGTGCCCGGCTTTGAAAACAGGAAGGTAGAACATTCCAGCAGCATCAGGAGCCCTCTGTTTATATTTTTGCAAAAACCTGTAGTCTTTCCAGGCCTCGAGGCAAGAGCAAACAGAAATAATCACCGGCATTAGAACTTGATTATGGTGAATTGGATTCTTCTAACTGAGGCTTGATAGCGAGACTTAGTGGTTTGATAGAGAGATGCTTGCAGGACTGCAGAAAACCGTGGACTCTGGCCTGTGGGGATCTGGGAAGACATCTGGAGGTTTTCAGACATCCAAGCATCATTTGCTTTTTATCATCTTCCTTTCACAGGGGAGGTGCAGAAAGATGCAGAGTTGGGGAGATAGAAAGTCCAAGGGGGTTGGATTCAGACGGACCGGATTTGTTCTGCCTGCACAAGCCAGGGTAACTTAAGCATGTTTCTTCGTCTTTTTTTTTTTTTTGTCTGCTTCCTCAAGTTTTCAATAGAGGAAAAAAGTAAGACGCATCTCCTAGCATCACTGTGACGAATAGATTAGGTGATGCCCGCCGCACATCAAGTACCTCTACGCCTCGGCTCCTTTTCTGTTTTTTTCCCTCCAAATTGAAAGAATATGAATGCCGTGGTTTCTAAATGGCAGTTTTTCCTCCTGCACGTGGAAGGCAGTTCTAGAAAATGATGTCCCTGTTTCTGTCAAGGAGCGCTCTGCAGAGACCATGGTGCCTTTTGCCCGATCTCTTCCTCACAACATTTATTTCTG
The DNA here is from genome assembly GCA_004026805.1 of Lasiurus borealis. Lineage (NCBI taxonomy): Eukaryota > Metazoa > Chordata > Mammalia > Chiroptera > Vespertilionidae > Lasiurus > Lasiurus borealis. The sequence continues at coordinate 19,490 of PVJN01020698.1, read as the reverse complement.
GGGGCCAGGAGAGGATGGGCTACCCTAGAAAGAGTCATCCCTCTGTCTCAATTAGGACACTCACTATTGAAGAATTCCGCACATCATTTCTCTCTCTGGGGAAAAGCAAAGCAATCTTTCCAGAAGTTTCCCTAAAAACAACAACACAAGAAACAGTGGGTATCATGGATCATTAGCAAAGCATTATCCAAAGAAAGTGCTCTTAAAAACAACTGCCTGCAGAGGAGTCAACTTCTCACCAGGCACCGGGGACTTTTTTTTTCTGCAAAATTTTAGCTTGTCACTTAAAAACATGAAAATTGCCACACGTGGGATATATTCTATGGGGATGATGCTGCTGTGAGGGTTTCCACTCGGTGAGATTCTCAGGGAGGAGCTTCTAAGGATGAGCACTGACTCGGAGAGAACCCAAGGGAGTGTCTATTAGGAAGCAGGTGAACAATAAGCAACAACCGTTACCAAGGGAAGCAGAAAAGGCAAATCCAGTAAATCCTTTTAATGCAGAGCACATAGTGGGAAAAAAATGAAGCGATAGAAGCCACCTTTCATCTAGCATGTATGACGGATGTAATTATAATTGGCTAATGAGCATTTTTTTTCTGTTTCTGCATAAATTAGTGTCATCAAACGTGATGAAGGTGTTTCGCATATCAAAACCCCCCAGTCATGCACCATGATATTTATGGGCTTCTTTTCTGATAAAAAGTCAGTGTTGTTTTATCCTTAATCTAGATTTCAGTTGAAGGTTTGTCCGTAGTCTGGAAACACAGTGTTGTAAGATAATGAAATATAATGGCTGTAAAAAAGAGGGATCTCTCACTCTTTGAGAAAGCATGGAGGGACTTAGAGAGTACCATGCTAAGTGAAATAAGCCAGTCAGAGAAAAAGACAAGTATCACATGATCTCACTCCTATATGGAAGCTAATGAACAAATTAAACTGATGAACAAAATAGATCCAGAGACATGGAAGCATGCAACAGACTGGCTATCCTCAGAAGGAATGAGGAGGTGAGGAGGGAAGAGATCAGCCAAAGAACATATATGCATGTATGCATAACCCATGGACACACACAATAGTGCGGTGAAGGCCTCAGGAGGGGATGTTGGAGTAGGGAGGAGGGGAAAATGGGGAAAAAAGGGGGACATCTGTAATACTTTCAACAGTAAAGATACATACAATAAAATAACAAGAAACCCCTTCAGACATTTTATTTTAAAAGTAAATATATCCCATCCCCCTCAAAGGATATATAGAACATTATTTTTCTCCTTTAACAGATATTAGAGCTTCCCCTTGATTACATTTTTCTCTGTGTGGAAATATTGAACTTGTATTAAGTTCTTTGGAAGTCTAGAATGGTTTTCATGGGGAAATTGTAGCTTTGCCACCATTAACAGTTTTTAAAAGAACAAAGAAAATTATCTGGATGGTTTAGCTTACATGTGGTCCTTAGGATAGGCGTGCAAAACAAGCTGGGTTGTCATTGCTCCTTCCTTCTCCATGGTTCTGTACTTCTAAGTCATTAATGGCATTTTTATGGAAATATTTAGCAAATCGAACATGAGGATTCACATCATTCGTTGTCTTTACATGACGGAGAGACTTGCAAATAATGAAATCTACAGAGACATCTCTAATTTAACTGGTAGTTGGGTTTCATTCTGACTCTTAAAAAGAAAGATGAAATCTCGAAGTCCCTTTACTTTCTGTCTTCAGAATTCAGAGCACGTTCTTGGTGGAGTGATAGCTGGCACTGTGGAATGTGAACAGGAACATTAGGTTATAACTGAAATGCTATCAACAATGGTTGTTGGGAAAATAAGGAAGTAGCAGTAGGGGAGAAGCTTAAGAAGTGCACAGGCGTGCCACTTGTAGAAATAACCTTTTAGCATCTTCTTTTCTGCTTTTATTATCTCTTACCCTTCTCCAAATGACATTTAAAAGGGCTTAATTTAAAAAAAAACACACAGGAAATGTTTCCTTTTTTCCTGTCACTTTATGATTTTAGTCTAAAGCCCAAGGGATAGCAATAGCGTGAAAGGATGGAGGGGTTGGTACCTTATGTTCATGGATGCACCCACACATGATTTCAAGTCAGTGGAATCTCAAGGACTGCATGGCTGTTCAGCGCTGGAATAAGGTGGAACTGAGTTTGAATCTCAGCTCTGCTGTGACCTGACTGTGAAACTTTGCAGAAGTGACACATTTTACCAGACTTTTCTGTAAAATAAGATATTAATCTCTTACAGAGTTCTTATAAAGATTCAGGAAAATAACTTGTGGAAGATATTATACATAACACGATCTTAGTTCATTGTTGTTGGATTTATGTATGTATGGTTAATGACCACTGAATTCTAAATTCTTTAATCAGTGGGTGGATGAATGCATGCATGAATGGATAAATGAATGGCATGGGTAAATATGTATAGTGATCTTGCCCTAAAATACAGAAAAGATTTAGTTTATTTAAGATTTCAATAGACCCTAAAGTTATAAACAAAAACCTAATATAATTATTGCCAAAGAGAAAACATAGTATGAAGTGAGAAACTGAAGATGGGAACCATTTTTCATAATGATTCTTCCCATTTCTGTAACTAGTGTTTCTATTAATTTTTATTTGGGACATATAATTTTACTTTCTCATAAGAGGGAGGATGTGTGCCATTATTCCTATCTCATAGATGCCAAGAGAGAAAAATGAAATGCTGAAGGTCATGTTCCTTTCTGTTTTGTGGAGCTATGTACTAAATAGTCATCTTATTAATAACTAGAGGCCTGGTGCGTGAATTCATGCATGAGTGAGGTTCCGCTGGTCTGCCCTGATAGGGTCTCATCAAGCTGAGCTGGCCCAGGGGGGTGCAAGGGGGTTGAAAGGGCCACTGGTGGTTGGCAAGCTGGCCCCACCTTTGATCAAGGTGGAGGGGGCTGATCGGGGGCAGGGCTGGCTGGGGAGAGGGACCCTGGCTGATGTTGGGGGGAGAAGCTGGCCATGGGGCGAAGCTGTCCCAAGAAGTCCCATCCCCTGGTTGAACTCCCAGTCAAGGGGACAATTTGCATATTAGCGTTTTATTATATAGGATTGATGCAATGCATTGAATTGGACAGGCAGTATGGGATACTCACAAGCTCAGTAGATAGCTGCACAAAATGAGTTCTAGTTGTGCTCACTCTAAAAATCTTTGATTTCTCTCTAATTACTCAACCTTCTTGAACCTTCGTTTTTTAATGTGGTCAAGACCGAGCATTTCCAGTAATTCTCTAATGATTAGGATCTAAGGAACTAGCATTAGTGGTTGGGTGCATGGCTCTGGATTCTGTCTGTTTGGGCTTGAGCTGCCTGCACAGCTTCACAGTTCTGGCATCTCTTCAAGGCACTTAATCTCTAGGAGCCTCACTTTTTTCATCTGTGCAGTGGGGAGAGCAAAATCAAAACCTCCTTAATGAGTTGCAATGAGGATTAAGTGAAGTGATACTTGTGGATATCTGTCATAGTACCTGGGTCAGTTAAGTGCTCAATTAATATCAACAAGTCTTCCAACATGGCTTATTGAAAAATAGGTAAATGTCACTGATGTTCTCAAAAAGTAATAGACATTAATGTGATCCTGTAATACTGACCCAACAGCCGAAGTCAGTGGTTGGTGAATGCGTTAGTCAACAGAGCCAAATATCAACACACAATGATTGAAATTTCTTTTGAGAGCCAACTTTTTTAAACTTAAAAACTTCTTCTAACGCTACTTCTTCAAAATAGACTCGCTCAGGCCTCCACATGCAAGGGGCCAAAGAGCCTCATGTGGCTCTCGAGCCGCAGTTTGCCGATCATGGACCTAAGTCATGGCCTTTAAAGCTACCAAGGGAATATGATCACAGAAGAACATCCCACAGGCCACTTTAAAGAGAGATATGGTTCCTCTCAGTCCCTATAGGAGCTCAGCGAGTGCTTAATGATGATACTATTAAGGATTGTGTTGTAGATGGCATAGAGTTTCCTGGTATAATCAGTAAGGCGAGGAGACCTTTTGGCTTATTGGCAGGATTTAGAAGGCTGATTGGGAAAACTTTGATATGAAGAAGCTATTCCAGAAATTCTTCCAAGCGGCCTAAACCACTATGAATAATGAGTCTTGTTGTGTATACACTGAGTGGCCAGATTATTATGATCTCTGACTGCATAATAATCTGGCCATTCTCTCTCTCTCTCTCTCTCTCTCTCTCTCTCTCTCTCTCTCTCAGTTTGTGTGTGTGTGTGTGTGTGTGTGTGTGTGTGTGTATTAGAGGCCAGGTGCATGAATTCATGCATGGGTGGTTGGCTGGCCTGACTGCTGGTCAAACTCTGATTGAGGGGATAATTTGCATAATAGCCTTTTACTATATAGAATATACACTGAGTGGCCAGATTATTATGCATTTAGAGATCATAATAATCTGGCCACTCAGTGTATATCTGATGCTCCTACCACTGCATTAAGTTTCTGAAATATTTACCAGCCTAATCTCCAAGATCTAGTTTTAGAAGACTACAGGGGTAATGGTATTTTTTTGATACAGTGATTAGTATAGGACTCTCACATTAAATTTTAACGATGGGATTTTTGTAAATTCAAGATTTGCAGGCAAGCAGATACAGTAATTATGGCAGGGAATGCTTAGAGAGCAGCCACCTTCTACCTGTTGGCTCTTTTCTTTTGATTTGGAAGGATTCTACAAGTATATGCATTACTCATGGTTATGAAATGCACGCCCACTATCCTTTACTGCATTCAGACAGAGCCAAAGGATGCAGTGAGTATTGCAGTGATAAAGGTTTAGCGGCCAAGAAAAATGAAATTAGGACAGATGTGATGATAAAATCTTCTTAATTGGAAACAGAATATTTAGTAGTCGTCAACATTTAAATGCCTTGCCCCAATAAAATACACCTGTGCGTGTTCTCTCTCTCTCTCTCTCTCTCTCTCTCTCTCTCTCTCTCTCTCTCCCTCCCTCCCTCTCTCTCTCATGCACACACACACACGCACACATCTTTGTCTCTCTCTCTATCTATATCTACCTCTCTCTTCTTCCTCTTCCAGGGGTGCTATGCCACAAGCATCATCTGAGAGTCATTTCTTCTCAATGAATACCTTGGGACCATGGCTTTCTAATTCATAATTTTAGCCTCAGATTTTTGCACTGATCAGGTCTACAGTAGGGATTCAGTGACTATTTGTGGAAAGAAGTAGAGAGAGAGAGAGAACGAGCATGAGAGCAGGAGAAAAGGGAAGATAGAGGGAGAAGAAAAAGGGAAGGAAGGTTTCAGGTTACCTCCAATAAGTGACTGTAAAAAGTTTTGCTGTTGTAGTTTGCATTGTAGTTTTGGAAGAGGACCGAGCCCTTGTGTGCTAATTGAAGAAACAGCCTAACAGATGAGGTTTGAAGTGCCTTAAAACTCACTCAGCTCTGCCTGTGTGCTTGACACAGTGCTCCGGATTGCTATAAAACCAGAACAGACTCAATTTTGTATTCATTAACTTATAGGGTAGGTCATATACCTTTCAAAAGTGATGTTGAGAGCTTAGATTGGAAAGAAAATCTCATCAGGAATAGAAAGCCAAGCCGCCCTTCTCTTTTTAGTCTCCTATAGCAGAAAGGGGAAACTGTTTTTTTCTTTATTCTTTTCAAAGGGCTTAACTGATTAAAGGGTTTCACTGTGCTCTGTAGGACACCACATATATTTAAGTAAAAATGCTTCATCATTGGGCCAGCAATCCACAAGTATTTGTCCAAGTCCCAAATGCCAGAAAGTTCTAAGTGCTAGTTTAGTGGCCTTCCCGAGGGACTTAAGAAACTGTCATCTTGCAAAAAGAACACGTAGAAGATAAACACTTGACAGTGAGTGATCACAGGCTGCCAATGAGCTCCCTACAGAGGGGAGGTATTATTCCTTCATCTCCTGACATATTAGTGCACCTAAGAAATGCAACTGGGCTGAAACCGGTTTGCCTCAGCAGATAGAGCGTCGATCTGCGGACAAAAAGGTCCCAGGTTTGATTCCGGTCAAGGGCATGTACCTTGGTTGCAGGCACATCCCCAGTAGGGGGCGTGCGGGAGGCAGCTGGTCGATGTCTCTCTCTCATTGATGTTTCCAACTCTCTATCCCTCTCCCTTCCTCTCTGTAAAAAAATCAATAAAATATTTTTAAAAAATGCAACTGGGATGCACAACATTCTTAGTTTTTTGAAGTTTGCCAGTGACATACAAATGACTCTGAGCTCCCATTTGATGACTTGTATGTGGTTTGAATACCTGTTTTGAATCCTCTATCCTAGTGGTTCTCAACCTTCCTAAGGCCGAGACTCTTGCATACAGTTCCTCATGTGGTGGTGACCCCCAACCATGAAATTTTGCTACTGTTATGCATCGTGATGTAAATATTTGCATTTTCCGATTGTCTTAGGCGACTCCTGTGAAAGGGTCATTCGACCCCCAAAGGGGTCATGACCCACAGGTTGAGAACCGCTGCTCTATCCCATTTCTTAGCTGGTACCTAGAGATTCAGCTGAAGCTGACAACATAGTCAACTCATCTCACAGACCGGAGATTCTCTCCTATTTGAAATTGTGCTATTTCTATTCGAACCATTATTTGTAAAATTTAACGTCTGGTCTTTGACCTAACCAATTAGCATTATGTATACAGATACGGTGTTTACTTCAATGAATGCTTAGGACCCTTGAGCCATTTCTTTCTCCATGGAAAAACAGAGAGTTCTGCCATGGATTTCAATGAATTTGGATTGTTTCATGGAATAGTTCGGTATCACTGCAGGAGGACCTTTAAGGCCTGATTCTGAGATTCTCCTGCCCTGAGGTGGTTTAACACCCCGCAGAGTCAGTGCCACGCCAGCTCATACCACTCACCCATGGGTATACAGCACCCCCCACAGAAGGCTCCGATGTGGATTAAAGACCTAAAACATCATCTAATAATGCCTCTCTAATGGAGATAGACAGCCATCTGCTAATGCAATTTGCGCCCTTAGAGACTTGGCATGCAAGTTTGATTTTATTCCTCGTGGAAAAGCTATTTTCATTGAGTGGGAGAGTCGGAAAGTCTACAGGTGGCGAAGTACTGCAGGCTTTTCACTTCAAATTGCAGAGTAGATGGAGATCCTGATGTAAGGGGCCAGGGGAAATTAGCAACCTCCATAATCCTGCTAATTCCTTCAGAAATGACTCGTCTGTCTGTCAGATGGTGCCTGGACTCCTACAAAATGCTAGAGGTCAGCCATGTAACTATTTCTTCCCCACCTGAAATCTGAAAATGGGTTGGGTAGGAAGAGAAGAAAATGGGAAGAAAGCCAACTATCAACAACTAGGAAAAAAGATAACTGTTAATACTATGCTGCGGTAAAAAAAGAAGGAATTCTTACCATTTGCAACTGCATGGATGGAGCTGGAGAGCATTACGCTAAGCGAAATAAGCCAGTCAGAGAAAGATAAATATCACATGATCTCACTCATTTATGGAAAATAATGAACATAAAGTGAACAAAAACAGATCCAGAGACAGAGAAGCATCGATCAGGCCATCAAACCTCAGAGGGAAGGTAGAGGAGGGTAAGGTTAAGGGAGAGAGAGATCAACCAAAGGACTTGTATGCATGCATATAAGCCTAACCAATGGACACAGACACCAGGGGTTTGAGAACATGAGTGGGAGTGGGGATGGGGACACAATGGGAAGATAAGGACAAATAATGTAGTAATACTTGAATCAATTAAAAAAAAAACACAACACTTTTTAACAACTACAGGATGAGGTACATATTTGTATTTTTTCTAGCAGTGAAATATTAACCAACTATGGATGGAAAGCATATAATTAAGAAATTTACCGTGAAGTTGCTAAATTCCGTTGTCTGAATATAGACGTTTTGTACTTACATAAAACCGTCTGGAATATACAGATGGTTCCCTTAAAATTAAATCACAACAATAGTAATAAGGAATGCTGTCTGGATGTTTAAATTAAAAAAAAAAGGGTTGGTATTTTAGAGACAATTGTGTAGTGTTCATCGGCAGTATCTGTCTGTCTGAGACAATGCCCCCCGGGGCCTGGCAAGGGATTTGTGCAAGGCACAGCACTTTTTTTTTTTTTTTTTTTGGTAGGAACTTTAATAGATGTTTCCTTGTCCTTTTGAAACCGGGGTGGTACGACCCCACATGCTGGTTATGGCTTTTGCTTACTTTTTGACACTCTCTGTTCTGCATCCCAGATACCCTGCTTTCTTTCCCCCAATTTCGTGGGCGAGTGGTGAAATTAATTTTTAGTGATTTCAAAAAGTTAGTGATCAAATTCTATTGGTAAAAATCTGTTCGCTTTCAGAATAGACTCGGAGACGGAGCTTGGTCTGGGGGCCACACTGGTTCCTTCAGGATAACCTGTTTTCAACCCAGAGATTGAAAATGGTTAAGCTCTTCCTGGAACCAGTCGCCTTGGGTTTAAACACCTTCTCTCCTCGTACTCGACTACCTTAGCCAGGCGACTTGTCTCCCTGAGCCATCTTTTTCTCACCTGTAGCAGGGAGACAAGGTTTGCCTGATAAAACGGTTCTGAGGACTGAAGAACTGCATACATAGGATCTATTCAGAATAGGACTTGGCGCATAGTATGTGCACAATTAGTAGCCGCTGCCATTAGTTGCAAATAATGCTTTACCGGCACAATTTCTGTGCCACTTGTAACTCTTCTAGCAAATGCCCTTGTGAACGCTTCCTGTTTTTCTCAGCGATAAACTCAAAACACACAGACCCTCTCACTCAATTGGATGCTTAAAGCCATGACTAATTCCCAGAGCCTCCCTTATTTATCAGGTAGGTATGTTACTAGTTTGCAACTTAAGTAGTTATGTTTCTAGTTTGCAGCTACCTTGAGAGCAAGGTTCATATCCTATTCATCATCTTGCAAAACCTCGACAGCTTGTAACGGAGTATTGAATGAAGGGATGAACGTATCTGCTGGAATGTCTATTTCCCTCAGTTTCCATGATGACTATTGGGTTTCTGAGGAGGGTAACCCAATTTTCAAAAAGGAGACAAACTGGTGTCCCCGACAGTATAAAAATTCAAGCAAAAACAAGAGACACGTGTGAAAACCATTTTGTATACAGCGTTCGTTCAGATGAGAAGGGACATGGGGTTGTAGAAATAGAAGTTAACGGAGGGCGAGACCGGTTTGGCTCAGTGGATAGAGCATCAGCTTGCGGACTGAAGGGTCCCGGGTTCGATTCCGGTTGGGGGCATGTACCTTGCTTGCGGGCACATCTCCACTGTGGGGCGTGCAGGAGACGGCTGATCGATGTCTCTCTCTCATCGATGTTTCTGACTTTCTCTCTCCCTTCCTCTCTATAAAAAATCAGTAAAATATATTTAAAAAAAAAGAAGTTAACGGAGGGCCTCATCAGGAAAGCAGGTCATGGAGTCGCATAGAAAGTGTCTCATCCGATCTGCTAAGCACAGAGCATGCTTTGCTGATGGGATACATACGTCCTGTGCGTGTCTGTGTTTTCGGGTGCATTACGACATTGTCATTCTGTTGGCTGCAAAAGAGGCAAAGGGCTCTCATCTGCCCCCCAAGTTATGTTGAGTATCTTCAGGAAATTGGTGTTTTCACCCCGCATCAGTTCCCCTCGCTTTCCAAATGAATTTGAAAAATAAGCAGAGAAAACCCACTCGGTAGGTACGAGGCGGGCGGAGAATCGGAGTCACGGAGCTGGGCTGGTGCTTCCCTGATTTAAACCCAGGAGTAAAGCAGCGGCCGATGTGCCTGGATAAATGTCGATATGCATTATTAAACGAAACAGGTAAAATACAGACTGTCAGGAGCATTTTTCTCCTGGAGACACGGGGAGAATGGAAATGCGCTTTTCAAAGGAGAAGTCTCTTTCAGCATTCAATCATCTTCTGTTTGAAACTTTAATTACAGGGCTCCGTGCTGCCTAATGCTTTCTGTTTAAAATCCCAGCACAAAGGAGAGGGGACGAGGCAGTTGCTCAGAGAACAGAGGCGGGAGCATCGGCGGAGGGGCGAGGTGTCGGCTCACTGGGGAGTCCCTGCCACATGAGTCCTTTCTAGATTTCTGTTTTGTTTTCCGGGTGCCTTTGTATCACGCCTGTTGGGCTCGGGGTTTCTTTATAGGGGGGCTGTGATGCTATCATCGCCACAGCAGAGAATAAGTTTGGGGAACGAATGAACTCTGATATGAAAAGACAGTTCTTCACATCAGCCGCCTCTGCATCAGGTGATGTGGGTGGCTAGTGGCTTCCTAGGGATTTAGTATCCAAATCAGAGGAAGCTGTATTTAAAATACATTCCTGTGGGCAGGTAAATGAACATAGAAGCACATGCATACAAGTGTGCACATATAGGCGTACATATAGGCACCCATATTTAGCCGTCATAGCTCCTCATGCTAAAGATGTTGCTATTCAGCCCGGTAAGCACATCTTCTCTGAGCACCTGCTCAGCCTAAGGGCACAGAGGTGCAGAGGGCTCAGTTCCTGGATCCTGTTGGTCATGGTCTGGCGAAGGAAAGATAGAAGAGCAAGTGTCATCAGCTGTGGTGGCGGAGGGGTGTAGGTAGGTGCCTGGAGCAGAGTAGGCATGGGGCTCATTTTCCCTCTGTGACCCCTGGAAGGCTCCCTAGGGAGGTAACCTTAGAGATGACCCCTGATGAAGGAACAGAAATAAGCAGATAAGCAAAACAAAACAAAGCAAAGAAAGTCTACCAGGTGCAGTGAGCAGTCACTTTAGGGCTACATTTACACTACAATGAATGTGAGTTATTTTCTTTCTAATTAGGTTAATAACCTAACCATTAGGTGTTCTTTGGGCTGTTATTACTGCCCAGAGGAAAAGGGAACCAGGAGTTAATCCATAGGTGCGTGTATTAATGGTTATATGTGATATGCAATGTATGTGCCTGTGAATACATGTAAGCCATGTGTTGTTTATAAAGCCTTCTTACACTTTTTTCTGTTACCTCACGGCAGCTCACAAATTAGATGGGTGGGACCATTTTTCAGGTAAGGAAAGAGGGACTCATAAAAATGGTACCATCTGGCTGAAACTGGTTTGGCTCAGTGAATAGAGCATCGGCCTGCAGACTGAAAAGGTCCCAAGTTCGATTCTGGTCAGGGGCATGTACCTTGGTTGCGGGCACATCTCCAGTAGGGGGCATGCAGGAGGCAGCTGATAGATATTTCCCTCTCCTCAATGTTTCTAACTCTCTATCCCTCTCCCTTCCTCTCTGTAAAAAATCAATAAAATATATATTTTAAAAAATGGTACCATCTGCACAGTCATGTGGCTCGGTTCCCCTCCAGTAATGTTCTTGGGACTCATCACTGTGGCCCAATCAGTGCTGTCCCTGCCACGTGAGGTCAGGTGACAGTGTACAGGTGAGATCTCTGACACCAGGACCTCAGTCTGCCTCCATCACTCTCACTTCCTGTTGAGTGGGCAGAGCTACTCATCTGTTTCAGGAGGGCCATAGGGTTTCAACAAAAATGGGGACATTCTTACAGCTCTTCCAGGTCTGCTCCCTTCTCCCCCACGAATCCATTTATTTAATTACTTAATTCAATTTAATTTTTATTTTTTTCTTTATTGATTAAGGTATTACATATGGGCCCTTATGCCCCCATAGCCGCCCCTCCCCCCTTCATCCCCCCCTTCACTCATGTCACCATCTACCTGGTATCTGTGTCTATTGGTTAAGCTTATATGCATGCATACAAGTCCTTTGGTTAATCTCACCCACTTACCCCCACCCTCCCCTACCTTCCCTCTGAGGTTTAATGTATTTTTCATTGACTTTTTTATGGGTGACATTATTTCATACAATTAGATAGGTTTCAGCCCTAGCCCAGTGTGTTGTGGCTCAGTTGGTTGAGCATTGTCCCGTGCACCAAAAGGTCACTGGTTCCATTCTCAGTCAGGGCACATGCCTGTGTTATGGCTCCATTCCCAGTAGGGCGCAAGCAGGAGGTAACCTATTAGTGTTTCTCTCCCACACTGTTGTTTCTCATTACCCCTCTTCCTCTCTCAAATAAATAAAATCATATTTTAAAAAAATTACATAGGTTTTAGCTATATATTGAATTGTGTCATCCAGGAATTTAAACAAATCTCTCAATACTATGTACATTCTCAGTTCCCTACTGTAAAGTGTTTGTGCCAGACAGACCTTGTCTGTCCCAGCTTGACTCTTTAGGGAAGGGTAGGTTGATTTATTTACTTTTAAATTTTTACTTGTATATGTGGATTTATATCTGCCCTGGTGAAACAAGTATGCTTTTCCTATTTTTTTCTCTGATGAGGCATTGTGAACATTTGATAAATTGAAACTAAGTCCAGGATTAGGAGGCATGAAGGAGAAAAATATTTTAACTTATTAGAATTAGAAATATCATATTTTTTTTAAAAAAAGATTTCTGCCCTAACTGGTTTGGTTCGTGGATAGACCGTCAGCCTGTGACTGAAGGGTCCCAGGTTTGGTTCCAGTCAAGGGCACATGCCAGGTTGCGGGCTCAATCCCCTCTGTGGGGTATGTAGAAGGCAGCCAATCAGTGAGTCTCTCTCATCCTTAATGTTTCCGTCTATCTCTCCCTCTCCCTTCCTCTCTGAAATCAATACAAATATATTTTGAAAAGACTTCTAATAGACAGTCTTCACACATAGAATCCATGTGTAAAAAGGAATTTGTAACAGCAAAAAAAAAAAAAAACAAGCTCTTCCTGAGAAGGAAATTGAAAGGTGCTATGTACCAATGTGACTGGTCTTGCTGTTTTGGGTTCTGTGATGCTTTTGTGTGAGATCAAAACACAACAACAGCAACTACTACACTAAATGAAGAACATTCTTCTCTCTTCTTTCTATCTACAATTAGATCTTTTTGACTAAGAAAAATGCAGAAGAGCAATTACTCCCTTACTTTAATTACTCTCCTAATTATAACGATAACCATGTCACATTATCATAATTCCCCAAACACAAAATGCAGGCTCCAGATTGCACCGATATTGAATAATCTTACCTTGTTAATGGCTCACTGTCAGAGCAGAGAACACTATAAATTCCCCCCCACTCCCCGCTACCTTTCTGTTGCACCGTGTCCTGTATATTTCTTTGCCTCCGAAAATGGTATTTTATTCTATAGGAGGTGTTTGTATTCCCGCGCCCCGTGATTTGAATGGCAGCTTTTTAACATCTCACTGTTTCAGAAGCCATCTCCTGAGCAGTCTGTAATTCTCCCCTGGCTGTTTGATGGTAATGGGAGTTGTGCCTGGAACTGGAGAGAGCAGAGTACAGCCCGGGGTGAGAAAGTAGCTATTTATCAAGGTATCTTACAATCTCAGTTTATGTTGTTGTAAAACGTTACTGTGCATGTTCTATGAGATGATATCCACGAGAAATTTGTCAGCCGTTGTCAACATACTGTAAGGAATGGGGATGGGTATTATTCTAGGCAACTTGACTTTATTCTGCATTTCGGTGCCCTCATTTTCAAAGACACTGACTGCAAGGAACGCTTGTTTAATGGTGCCATCTGCTAGATTATGATTTGTGCTGAACGAGGGCTGGGGATATTCTAGACCGCTCGCGGAGCTCTGGCAGGTAAACGACAAAACATCCTCACACATGGCCTTGCCTGCGTGGAAGTTCTCCTTCCATTATTACAGCAGATGAAATTGTTGACAGCCAACAGCATTGCAGGATGGCGGCCTAGTAGGATTCAGTGATAAAGTAGGAGTGAGATAAAACTTGCCAAAAAGAATGCTGAATTCCCTTTATTTTTAAAAGTATTTTATTGATTCCAGAGAGAAAGGGAAAGGAATAGAGAAATAGAAATAGCAATGATGAGAGAGAATCACTGATCAGCTGCCTTCTGCATGCTGATTGGGAATGGAACTGTGACCTTCTGGTTCAGTGGTTCTCAACCTGTGGGTCGCAAACAGCTAGCAGGGTCTCCTAAGACCATCAAAAAAGACAGATATTTACATTAAGATTCATAACAGGAGCAAATTACAGTTATGAAGTAGCGACAAAAATAATTTTATGGTTGGGGATCACCACAACATAAAGAACTATATTAAAGGGTTGCGGCATTAGGAAGGTTGAGAACCACTGTATCTGGTTCATAGGTCAATGCTAAACCACTGATAGATGCCAGCCAGAAAAACTCCCCTTATTTTAAAATGTATAATAATGTAGCTTTACATCATGAGCTTTTTAGACAGCCCCAGTCTTCAGTACAATTATGAAATTGTTTCTATTGTTGTAAACATTGTCTTTGTATTTTATTGTGTGGCTTCAGTGTCCCTAATATTCCAGAGCTCCCCATCCTCATGTCTAGGGGAGACTTTTGTCACCACATTTTCTTTTTGTCCTCACGCTGTCATACCAATAAAACTGGCCTCCAGATAAGTTGGAAACTGATTCTCACTACAGTGTATATGACTAGCACCAATGCTAAGTGTTAGTTTTCTGAAAGTATTTCCATTTTCAAACTATAAGTAAGGCCTTGTAGGAACTGAAGATGGTTTCTGAAATAGGCTGTTTAACAGCCAATGGACCACTGGGAAGAAAGTTCCTGAGAGGAAAGCCATGCTCTTCTGAAAGTTTACTGTCAGCTTGTTGAGTCCCTCTGAGTCAGCTTTCCTAAAGGACATTCCACTTCACATGGACGTAGTGATTTCTTCAGTTCAAACCAAAAGTAACTGAAACCTAAGAAAATTACATTTCTTTCTCTTTTTTATTTCTGGATTTTCTATGGAATATGTGGGGCAGTTGGTATCAGGAAGTCCAAGTTTGAGTGCAATCTCTACCTTTTTTATTTTATTTTATTTATTTTTTGGCTGAGAAGACTTAATTCAGGTTATATGACTTTCTGGAAACCCAATCTTCTTTTCTGTAAACTGAGGTTAATGATACGAACTCATGGACTCATTCTGAGGATCAAGTGAGATGCTATCTGTGTTTGGAGAGAGGGAGAGGATAGATGTCATATCAGATACTTGAAGTTAATTCCCAGCTCTCCTAATTTATTTCAGCACTAGAAGCCTAGCGCGGGAAATCACATGGCCTCGCCCACCTGGGTGTGTCTCTCCATGCTCCCATTCCCACCCACCTGCCCACTTCCACCCACCCACCAGGCAGTGTTTGCAGCTCCACACACCCAGGCATACCTCGCCGCATGCCTCACTATGCCTACCTGTGCCCACCACCTCGCCCGCCAGCCTTGCTGTGATCGGAGCCTGTGGGCCATGATCTGTGAGCTGTGAGCCCCACCCAACCAGGCAGGGAGGGACGGAGAGGTGCTCCCGGCACCTCCTGATGATCCGGGTTGCTTCGCTCCAGCCACCGCTGCCACCCACCTGGTTCCCCATGATTCCCTGTTTAATTGTTCGTCATTATGGTGTTACGGCACAGGCCTTTTATAATACAGATTGTCTTAAAGGCTATGCTCTTATGGGAATCGATTATTTTTGTTCTTTAGGTCATTGTTCAGGCAAAGACAGTTCAATAACAAGAAAAAATGCCATCACATGATTGCATCATGTTCTTGAACAGTATAAACTACAAGGAACATAACTGGTCAGAATGATGCAGGGGAAACAGCCCAATGAAATTAAATAAAAGAAACTTTATAATATGAGGAAAAATCAATATATTGTAAAAGGATCCTACAAGAAGGGCAAGGCTTTTTACATCCCGAGACCTAGAGAGGATTGAGAAGCCTTATGCCCTAGAGCCTTGGCTTCCTTTGCTGCTTTTCCAAGACTGTTTCCAAAGTATCAATATATATAAAAGCCAAGCAATTGAAAGAGTGGAACAACCATAACAACCTGTGGCTATGACATGCAGTGCGGCAGCCAAATAATCTGATCCAAACTGCAATCAGCCCTCCCTCCCTTGGCCGGTCCAGCCTCTGATTGACCCCCCCAATGTCCACTTGGGGCGGGGCTAGCTGGTAAAATGCTTGTGGCCCCTCCCTCCTGCTGGCCTGGGCTCAAGGGCCCACATCAAGGCTGGCTGACTGGACCCCACCCATACATGAATTCCTGCACCGGGCATCTAGTTAAATATAAAGACAAACATTAAAGGAATGAATGCCTTCTTAAAACTAATTTCCTATATAAAGTTCAACATCCAGAAGCATCTGTAGAATATCCACTACATACACAAAACATGTAGTGTGTTTTCTGTTATTTGTTTACTTTTAATTTTTAATTCTTTATTGTTGAAAGTATTACAGATATCTCTCCCCAGCCCGTTGACCCTTTCTAACCCACACTGCCCCTTGCCCAAGCCTTTGCCACACTATTATCTGTGACCATGGGTTATGCATATATGCATATAAATTCTTTGGTTAATCTATTCCCCCCCACCCGTCCTCTGAGATTTGACAGTCTGTTCCAGGATTCTATGTTTCTGGTTCTATTTTGTCCAGAATTTGGTTTTCTGAACTCTGTTCCCTTACTCAAATTAATCATTCCAGAAGCCTTATGAAGCATAAGTTGTCATGGTTATGCCCCAGTAATATTACAGCAGGTTTTCTTGTCACCAGGATCACACCAACAGGAAGTGATGATGAGATTGAAACAGGATCAGCTGTATCTGATTCCAAAGATTGAAACAGGGTCAGCTGTGTCTGATTCCAAAGTTTGTGCAAATGCCAGATGCATTGACTGCTCCGCCCCACCCAGGGCCTTTTATGACTTATAGGGTTCAGGTCTTACAATATTTTCAAATCCCTGTGCACCTTGGGGAAGAAAAACAAACATAGGTAAAGGGATTTCTAAAGCAGAAGGTGAAATGTTGTTTCAATTTTCTCCTCGGAGAGAGCATGGATGCGTCTGGTGTTTGTACCTAACTTAATAGATGTAGTTGGCTCTAACTCTCCTTGAAGATACTAGTGTTAAAAGGAAGATGGCGTTTAGATGTGTAAAAATCCCAGCAGGGAAAGGCCCTTTAAAAAGGTAAGTCCTACATTTGACACTTGAAATGACAACCGGAAGTGAGGCATTGGTCCCTTGCTTGGATTGATCCGGGAGATGATCTTATCAAGGGAAGAACAGGGAAGGCAGGGGGTTCCATGCTGCAGTGGCTAGGTTTTCAGTCTTTACATGGCAGCCAACCAAAATGGCACTTAGCTACCTGCTCTTCTCTGCCAGGATATGGGGAATAGTATAGCCAATTGATATTCTTTTCATATCTCATGAACTGATTACACCAATGATTACATATTGTTTGAATGGGGCAGATAGGTTCACAAGCTTTATGATTTTATTTATTTTTTACCATTAAGATGAGTAGCAATGTGGGATCTTTAAAAATACTGCTGGTTTTCCTCATTTTACAAAATAATTATCTGAGAAAAGGAGAGGATGATAGAAATCTAAATTAATAAAAACCAGTACTAGCAACCTAAGTTAGGAATATATTTAGGTAATTAAAAGCTTAACCATCCCAACTCTGTTGGGCCACTCAAGACCATTCCTAATGTATTTGTGAAGGATTTATGTGAAAACAGTTTGACTTTGACAAAAAAAAAAAAAAAGATTAGTTTTCTGAGTGTGCCATTAGATTTATGGATAACAAAGTATTTGAAGGTAAGGTTCTCTCATACAAACCATTTTCTCTGTCTTTTGTAGATATGGATAGCGCTATTATAGAAGACTACTATTAGGCCTATCATGTTTGAAACAAATGACATGTAATTTAATGTAATTGTTCTTAAAGTATGCCACTCTACATTCTTTCTGCAAATCATCTTCTTTATCTATACCATGAGGATTATAATAGTGCTAATCTTAAAGGGTTTTTTTTATTTGGAGTGATCAGATGTGAGACCATTATCTAAAAGTAATTTGCAAGTTGAAGATTACTATTCATGTGTAAGTCCTAGTGCTGATTATTACCCTGATTATATAAGATAATTCATACATTATAGCATAATTCATGTGGCTTATCTTGTCCTATCTTTAGTGTATATAATAACACCCATTTTAAATGTATGTCCTTTTGTTTCAATAAATCACTTTCTCATATTTATTGTACAGCCATGAATTAGTTCTCAAGTGCAATTCTGAGCTTACAAAAAAAAATCAATTTTATAATTCAATCAAGTCTTTGGGGATTTTAAGACATTTTTTCCTTACTACTAAAGGGAAGTAAAGCTTCTGAATTGATGGGCTCTACCTAATTTATATATAATATTGAAAGAGAAGCTGCTGAATGTGCACTGGTCATTTTAGAGTAAGAAGTATTTATCATATGATCACTGGTTTTATCTTGTCTCTGTCTTACCGTTTGTATGACAGCAAGAAAAGAGTAGTGGAATTATGAGCAATGTCAGTTTCAGAAACAGAATTTATAAGCTATTATATAGAACAGTCAAGGAACAAAGCCACAGAAACCTCAAAGTTCTATTTTAAGATGGACTTCCAATTCTCTCGTCTCCATTCTTTTCAGGGATCTTAGAAAAAAATGAATGAAATATCCTACTTTAGAAACTGTTGTGTGTGTTATTTTGTTCTGTGTTTCTCCCCCTCCCCCCATTTTAGGATGGATATAATAAGTTTTCCTGACCCAAATATATATATATATTTTTTTTTTCATTGAAAGAGTGATATTAATATCCTCAGTATGTATGGAGTCATAAAAATAGCTTTTGTCATAATATTTCTTGTGTGCCTCTACTATTTTCACAAGAAATCTGTCATATTTACTTTAAGTTACAATGTAGCTCTGAGATCAGTGGATTCTGCAGTTGTTTTAATGGACTGGCCATAAAGATAATGCCTTCATGGAACTATTCAGAGTAATATTAGCATCTGGAGCCTCTTTAATAGCGATATTACCACCTATTTCCTATAGGCATGGCTAGTATCCAAATTTTTTTTTTTAATTTTTCAAAAAGTTATTTCAGGAACCAAATACATGGAGATGCATTAAGATGTATATGCTCGAGAGTCCTTGTGCTCAGGTTATTGGTATTAAAATACAAGTTGTGAGCTTATAAAAGAAGTAGCTATTTTGGGTTTGTCCTGCTGAAAGATGCCTGCAAATAGCATAAAAAGACTCCTAGATTGAAAGGGATGTTCTAAGTCACGGGGGAGAATGAAATTGTGGTGACTAATGTATTCATACCTATTGAATCCATGGAACCTTCGGAAGGTTTAGAGCCCACAATGGAATTTATTACAAAATGCCTACCAACAGGCCATACCTTACAGCAAAAAAAAAAAAAAGCCATTTATTTGTCCTCCGGATAGAAACTTCACTGCCTGGGGACTCCTTTGCGTAGAGGATGAACAAGCCAAATGTACCAGTCTTTGTAAGATTCTGTCCTACCCCCCCAACCCCCCCCCCCCGTCATTAGAATAAGAAAGATGGTCTTTGTCCTCTGCCAAATCTAGGCCACGCTGACAGATAA
>PVJN01020697.1:0-35626 GCA_004026805.1 Lasiurus borealis | reverse complement strand
CTTAAAGGAGTCCATTCAACCTTTTGAGAACTTCTTGATTTACTATGACCCGCTGGACCTAGCATCCAGCACCCTACTGCCTTTCCCTCTGAGATTCGTCAATCTGTTCCATGTTTCCATATCTTATATATCTTATTCATCAGTTTATTTTGTTCATTAAATTCCTTGATCATTTATTTTTCTTTTTAGATCCAATTGTGTTTATTACCACTTTATTGCTCATATTTTTTATTTCCTATTTTTCTTCTTTTTTTCTTCTTAAAGAATATCCTTCAACATTTCATGTAATGCTGGGTTGGTGGTGATGAACTCCTTTACCTTCTTCTTATCTGTGAAGCTCTTTCTCTGACCTTCAATTCTAAATGATAGCTTTGCTGAGTATAGTCATCTTGGATGTAGGTTCCTTGCTGTGTATCACTTTGAATATTTCTTGCCACTCTCTTCTGACCTGCAAAGCTTCTGTTGAAAAATCAGTTGACAGTCATCTAGGTACTTCCTTATAGCTAATTGCTTTTCTCTTGATGTTTATAAGATTCTCTCATTGTCCTTTTGGCATTTTAATTTTGTTGTTTCTTGATGTGGCTCTCGTTGGGTTCCTGTTGTTTGGGACTCTGCACTTCCTGAGCTTGTAAAATTTATTTCTTTAACCTGCTAGGGGAAGTTTTATACCATTATTTCTTCAAATAAGTTTTCAATATGCAGCTCTCTCTCTTATCCTTCTGACACCTCCATAATGCAAAAATTGATTCCCCATGAAGTTGTCCCAGAGGCTCCTTACACTATCTTCATATTTTGGATTCTTTTTATCTTTTTGATCTTCTGATTGGGTGTTTTTTGCTTCCTCATGTTTCACATCATTGATTTGATTCTTGGAATCCTCTGGTGTACTGCAAATCCCAGTAAATTATTATTTCAGTTAGTGTATGCTTAATTTCTGGTTGTTCCTTTTTCATG
The DNA here is from genome assembly GCA_004026805.1 of Lasiurus borealis. NCBI lineage: Eukaryota > Metazoa > Chordata > Mammalia > Chiroptera > Vespertilionidae > Lasiurus > Lasiurus borealis. Next base: position 34,672 of record PVJN01020697.1, on the reverse strand, counting down.
TTTTTGAAATTCTCACTAAGTCCCTTGAAGCTCTCATTAAGACCCTTGATCAACCTTATAACCATTGTTTTGAACTCTGTATCCTCTGGTTTGCTTGCTTCCATTTCATTTAGTTTGTTTTCTGGAGATTTCTTCTGTTCTTTCATTTGTGACATATTACTTAGTCTCCCATTTTGCCTGCTTTCCTGTGTTTGATTTTATGTATAAGGTAGAGCTGCTATGTCTCCTAGAGTTGGTAGAGTGGCTTGTGTATTAGATGTCATATAGTGGCTCAGCCTCCCCACTCACCTGAGCTAGACCCTCTACGTACACCTCAGTTGCTCTTGGTGTCACTGGGAGGAGTTGACCTCTAAGCCTATTAAGTGTGAGGACCAGCTATGACTACAGTGGAAGAGCTGCTGTGCAGGAGATACTCCTGTGGAGCAGGACTTTCTTCAGTGAGTCTTTGGTTTTCACTGGAGGCTATCCCTTGAGTGTGTTGCTTATAGAAGTATAGAGTTATAATTTGGCAACATTTGAAGCTGTCTATTGGGTGTACTGGCTCTGGGGCCTCCTGGGATGTGCAAAGTCAGCCACTGCCCGAGGCCACCTGGCAGGTGCTACAAAGTGATCTGTAGATGGCTGCTACTTATATTGGGCATGGAAGTGAAGCAAGGCAGGCTGGTTGTAGTGTCGGGTCTTGGGCCACTTAGGCATAGGGCATGCTGATGCTAGCTGCTGCCTGAGAGATTTTAGGAAAATCTGAAGTCTGAGTCAGTACAGGACATTCATATGGAAAAGCCACTGAAAACAGCTTGGGTGGGTCTGCAAATGGGATGGGGTCTCACAGAATTACCAAGGTGGAGTGAACAACATTGAAGGAAACTCAGATATGACTGTCAGTCAGTTCTGCATTAGGAGTGATCCCAGCACAGGCATATTAAGCTCTGCAAGCACTCCCTTCTAAGAGAAAGCTGCCCCTGAGATCCTGCCCCAATAACAGACAATCCATTTTCTCCTATGTCCCTAGTTCCCTTACTGCCTCTACTGAGGACTGGAGCTCAGAGGGATTAGAACCTTGTGAGTTCATGTGCCTGCCCTTTAAGAGAAACTACCTGGATTCCCAGCAGCCAATGGGCCAGTCAGCCATAATCCTTACTGGTGTTTACAGCCTGAAACTGGGGACTTCTCTGGGCTGGGGTGTCCTGTATGAGGGTGGGACCCCTTCTCATGGGAGGCCTCCACAGTAGAGATATCCCTCCTGATTAAAACAAATGCCACACGTGTTTATCCAGCCAATTCAATGCCTCTGCCCCTCCTACCAGTCTCAATATACTTTCTTCTTTACTTCTCTAGTTGTGTGGACTTAACATTCAGCCAAATTGCAGGTGGCTCTTAATGAGGGTTGCTCTGTATTTTAGTTATAATTTTGTGGGAGGTGACGATTACCAGCATTTACCTATGATGCTATCTTGGTTCTCTTAGTTTGCATTGCTCTTGATTTGAAGATATGATGAGACTTTTTAGGATTTTGATAATTTACCATGTAATTTCTTTGGGAACCAAAGCAGCATTAAGAGCCTCATTGTGCTACACTATGCTTCTCAAAGATTTTTCATTTCTTTTCTTGACTATCTAACTTTTGAGATTTGTGACATGAATCTTCTTAATTGTTGCTAGTGGCTATATTTTCTAGTAATTTTTTTTTCATTTTAATTAGATGAGGGGGAAATTCTCTGATTACAGCTTCTTTCTATTTTGCTAACATGGAAACTCTAGGCAATAAATTTATAAAGAAATACATTCAACATAAGGGAAAATTAATTATTAAAATAGAAGATGCCTTCAGCCTAATTTTTACAATAGATGCAGAGTAATTTTTCATGGCTCATGTAGAATTCTCAATGACATACTATCTGGTAGAGGCAGCCAGATATTAAGATATATCTCAGAATGAAAGGAATCTTATAGGTGCTGAAACAAATAGTTTTTAAGATAAATTGCTTTCAGGTTTTCTAATGCCATAGAAAAATAGATTCATTGTCTTCATGTTATATAGAAAGCATAATTAGTCCAGTTTAATGAGTAAATATGTTATCTTGAAGAGTCTTTCTAAAAATGTAGATTCTAATTCATTAGGTTTGGGATGGGACCTGAGATTCTGTATTTCTTTTTCTTTTCTTCTTTTTTTTAATGCTTATTCTGAATTTCATTTATTTATCTGTAGAAATGATGCCATTTTGATAACTCTGGGGTATTCTTTATATTCAACACTTAGTTTCTATTTTTATTAGCACAAGTATGTTACTATTTCTTTTTTAAAATTCTTTATTTTTTAAAGTGTTATCTGAGTCTCCTTTCCCCCCATTGACCTCTCCCCTGCCACCTGACCCCCAAACACAAGTCTTCACCCCGCTACTGACTGCTTTGATTGGTTTTGCTCATATGCATGCATACAATTCCTTTGGTTGATCTCTTATTCCCTCACCCCCACCTTCCCTCATAGGTTGTATAGCCTGTTCAATGCCTCTATGTCTATGGTTCTATTTTTGTTCATCATTTTATGTTGTTCATTATATTCCACATGTGAGCTCATGTGATATTTATCTTTCTCTGATTGGATTATTTCACTTAGCATAATGCATTCTAGTTTCATCCATGCTGTTGCAAATGGTAAGAATTCCTTCTTTATTAGCACAGCAAAGTATTCCATTATGTAGATGTACCACAGTTTTCTAATCCACTTATCTGCTGATGGGCACTTAGGCTGTTCTAAATCTTAGCTAAGGTGAATTGTGCTGCTATGAACATAAGGATGCATATATGCTTTCTGATTGGTATGTCTCTTTTCTTGGGATATATTCCTAGAAGTGGTATTACTGGGTCAAATGCGAGTTTCATTTTTAACTTTTTGAGGAAATACCATATTGTACTCCACAGTGGCTAAACCAGTCTGCATTCCCATCAGCAGTGTACAAGGCTTCCTTTTACTCCGCATCCTTGCCAACACTTGTTGTTTATTGATTTGTTGATGATAGCCATTCCAACAGGTGTGAGATGGTACCTCATTGTTGTTTTGATTTGCATCTCTCAGATGATTAGTAACATTGAACATGTTTTCATATGTCTCTTGGCCACTAAAAACTATTAGATTTAATAAATGAATTCAGCAATGTAGCAGGATACAAAATTAACACCTGGGAATCTATGGCTGTTTTACGCACAAATAATGAACTCACAGAATGAAAAATTAAAAACTAAAAAAAAAAAAAAAAACCTTTTTACCACTGCAACAAAAAAATTAAGATTCCTAGAAATAAATTTAACCAAGGAAATAAAGGACCTGTACTCAGTAAATTACAGGACACTGAAAAAAGAGATAGAGGAAGACATAAGTAAATGGAAGAATATACCGTGTTCATGGATTGGTAGAATCAACATCATTAAAATGTCCATACTACCCAAAGCAATCTATAGATTCAATGCAATCCCCATTAAAATACCAAGGGCATATTTCAAAGACCTAGAACAAACTCTCTAAAAATTTATCTGGATTAAAAAAAAAAAAAGATTCCAAATAGCTGCAGCAGTCTTGAGAAAGAACAATATTGGAGGGATCACAATACCAGATTTCAAGCTATATTATAGAGCTACTGTTCTCAAAATTGCCTGGTTCTGATACAAGAACAGACATATAGACCAATGGGACAGGACATAGATTCCAGAGATCACCCCAAGCCATTATGCTCAATTAATATTTGACAAAGGAGGCAAGAGCATATAAGAGAGTCAGGACAGTCTCTTCAATAAATGATATTGGGAAAATTGAACAGATAATTGCAAAAATATGAAACTAGACCATCATACACCATACACAAAAATAAACTGAAAATTTATAAAGGTCTTAAATCTAAAACAGGAAACCATAAAAATCTTAGAAGACTCCACAGGCAGCAAAATAGAGACATACATCACAGCAATATTTTTATTGATACAGCTTCTAGGGCAAATGGAAACTAAAAAGAAAATAAACAAATGGAACTACATCAAAATAAAAAGCTTCTGCACAGCAAGAAACAACAACAAAACAAGTCAACAAAACAGGAAAGACCACTGCATGGGAGAACATATTTGCCAATGTTATCTCCAATAAGGGTCTAATCTCCAAAATTTACAGGGAACGCATACAACTTAACAAAAGGAAGACAAACAGTCCAATCAAAAAATGGGCAAAGGGCCCAAATAGACACTTTCCAAAAGAGAACATAGGGATTCTGTATTTCTAACAGGTTTCCAGGTTATACAATGTTATTGGTCAATAGGTAATACTTTTAGTATCAAGGGTCGAGACAGCTGTGGACCCAGAGCTCCTCTTCTTGACTCTAGTCTAGACAAAGAACAGTTCCTTATTCATCTTTGTATATTGTTATCTAATAAAGTACCTGAGTGAAAGAATGCCCAGAAATATTTTCTTGTTAAATAATTATATGACTACTCAAACAATCCTTAATCCTTTGAGATCAATATATCAAATATTTATTTTTTAATTTTAATGTTTATTGAATTTTTTCAGATGACATTGGTTAATAAAATAATATAGGTTTCAGGTGTGCAATTCTTTAATACATCATCTATACATTGTATTGTGTGTTTACCAACCGAAGTCAAGTCTCCTTCCATCATCATTTATCTCCCCTTTACCCTCTTGAGGAGAAGGGTTGCATAAAAAGGTAAAGGAATTAAGGGGGGGGGGAAGCAACAATACAGAAACAGTATCAAATATTATGTAAATGAAAGAAGTCTTTACAGTAGGTATTATCAGTTTTTCATCCTGAGAATAGAAAAACAAGTAATATTTCTAAGATGCAATAAACTTAAGCTATATGATAACCAGTTGAGTAAACTGAAATTCAGTTTCAGGTAACTGAACTAATTATCGCCTTAGTAATTCTCAATTGCTTGGCTGCATTTAAATAATACTTGGGAAGTTTTTAAAAATCCTAATGCTCAGGTTGTACCAAAGATGGGAACCACTAATGCTGGTTCAAGCTCCCTATATAATTCTAGTATATAATCAAGGTGAGAACTGTTACTTGACTATGAGCTCTTCGAAACCAGGATCAACCTTTCATTTATTTCTTTAATTTTTAACACCTAAAACATAGTACAGATACTCAGTAAATGTTCACTTAATCGCTGGATGAATTATGTTATAAGATAGTATTGCCTGTTGCCAAACAGTAGAACTCTTTAGTGTAAAAGAACTACTTTAACTATATTAGTAGCATTTTGAATTTAGAAAAGTTTGAATGCCCTTTTGGCATTGACAATACTGAAATTTAGTATTTAATGTAGATTTTGTATGTGCTTGGGATATTTTGTTGGTGCAATTTTGATATCATTTTTTATCAAGAAATGTGGTCAGAGATGAGGATTCTGTGGCATAGCACTACAGTGCTAATAGGAACACTTTGGAATGTTAAGAGGAAATTTAAAGTGTTATGGGATCCATTAGTGGTAGAACAAGGTCAATTAATCTCATTTCTGAATTGTGACAACAACTTACTTTTGTGTGGACTAGAAATAATAACTACTTAGTATCATGAGTATTTATGCTTTTCTACTTTATATATAGAACCTCACGTCAATGGAAATTTTAAGTTTGGTTTGTGGGCTACCTTATAATAACTTTTATTATAATGCTCATTGATTTTGTGTGTGAGCTTTCCTCAGAACAAAATTATAACTACATCATGAACGGGAGTTCTTCATTTGGGCTCTCAGTAGTCTATAATTTATATATTTTAAAAATAGTTTGTTGCCATTAATAAATCATAGCAGGGGGGAAATACCTTCAGTTGAAGTAAAAATATTCAAAGATAGGGGAAAAAATAATTTTTAGACATCAAATTTCCTTCTAACTAATTATCCTGCATTTTATGCTACTGATGAATTTGAGAACAGAGCATATTGTATTTTACATCTAGGTATTAGCCTGCTACTTGTATTTTATATCTCATTATCAGCAATTAAATAATATAATTATATTATTATATTTTGGACTGGAATTATGAAAAGAATACAAGAATGCATATTTAATAGTTGTTTTTAAAATATAATTACAATGTAGAATGGATGAGTAGAATTACCAATAGTGTAAACTGACAAGAAATCCTAGTTCCTCTTCTTTACAAACTAGCTAGATAACTTTGAGTAAATTATTTAACCACTTTTGTACTTCACTTGTCTTATCTGGAAAATGAAGAGGCAAAACTCTTAAGATCCCTAACTCCAGAATTTTATAGTGTGTAATTCTGTAATTCTAGGCTTTTTAGGTAGTGTGAAGGGGAAAAATTTTAAGCATTCATTTATTCCCACACCTTTCTTTTAAGGTAATCACGTAAAATAATTCCCGATAAAATGATAAAACTTTCCTAAACAGCTTGAAACTTAGTAGAAAATATTGACATAATCATAGGTAGAAAAGTAGGGAACATATATATTGAGGATCCCACAGATCTAGTTTGAATTCTAGTTCTTTCTCCTTTTAGTTTGCGAGCCCATGATCAAATAAGTTTCTTGATCTCTCAGAATTCATTAAAGAAAAAAAAAGTCTGTTTCTTTAAATATGAAATTGAAGTATGTATATTTACCTGGAAGGATTGTTGTGGTTTTTAATAATGAGTTCATATAAATGACATACAGAGTACTCAAGTTTTTTAACCTGAATATATTTTGAATGGCTGAGAAGAACTTAGGTATGCCATTATACTACATAAAAATATTAATTATAAATGTTTATGGTATTTCATTGAAAGTAAATGTATTTCATTTATTTTAAAGAATTTGTTGCTTTCATCCTCATTTTCTGTGAGTAAAATAAACACTCAAAATGCACTTGTTTTGAGCAACAGTGAAATTGTTCTATGAATTGTGCTTCAAAATTTTTATGATGATAAGAATCTGTTTTTCATCTCTGTACATAATGTATTTGAGTATGTGTGTGTTTTGAACAGACAGGCACAGCTTTCTGCATTTGACATTATTACTGTTTTCTTTCAGGAAACCCTGATAGATTGGTGTGACGAAAAGGAACTTAATTTGATACTAACAACTGGAGGAACAGGGTTTGCACCACGAGATGTCACTCCAGAGGTGAGATAGACTATGCTTTTCTTAGGGTCAAGGAATAAACTATTCATGCTATTTAAAATATTTTTAATATTATTTTGTAATTCTGCTAGGCAAAACAAGAGACTTGTGGCGCTAAGAATGAAAACTTGCTGAGGAAGAATTATGTAAAATATATTTCTTGGCTTTTTTCTTGGGATATAAACTAGAAATAATATAATATGAGGAAGTTGAGCTGGTTCAGAAGGTAAATCCTACATTTCTTCAGTGGTCTGTGGTATCAGCTGAACTCCAGGCATGTTCCCAAAGGAGGTGATAACAGAACTCTGACTCAGCATGGCATCTGGTGTGCTTTCTTAATATAATTCCAACTGTATCTGAATTCTGTTGTGGTGTGTGTGTTTTTTTTTTTTTTGTGTGTGTGTGTGTGTGTGTTTTTTGAGATACCCTTGTCACTGGTCCCAAAGCACAGTAGAATGGTAATAATAGAATATTTATACCAGTTTTACAGTTCTTTTTATGAGAAGGGGTTGTATATTCTGTAATTTTAAGTCAAAAAGCAGAATTAATATCTAGGCTTTATGCCACAAGAATCACCTCCGAAGAGTAGGCAGTGCTCATTGATACCAGGGGAAAAAACTTTTTTATGAGGAAGCCATAAACCAGGTGTCACTTTCAGAGTCTTAGTAAATTTATATTACCACTTGTGACATTGTTTCCTTTACCTCCCAAAAAAGTGTTTCTTGGCTGAATTTCAAGTTAAAGTTAATTATGTCCTTCTAGTTTTCAAATCAGGACACTATTGCGTCTACTCTCTTATTATCAGCAAGATGCTTTTTTTCTGCACCTATTAAATAATTCCTGTCCTGTTTTTCAAACTTTAGCCTGTGCCACAAAGCAGATTGCTGGACCCTACACACAGATTTCTGATTCAGTAAAATTGGCAATGGGTGCTGAGATTTTGTATTTTTAACAAGGCCCCAGGAGATGCTGATGTCACTGACCCATAGACCATATTTCCAAGCTTTGAGAACCACTGTTCTATATGAAAATACAAATTTTTAAACTAGTTGTAAAATAGTTTCTATTCTATGTAAAAATAATGACACAGAAATTCTTTGAATAATATTATAAGTAGGCTTATAAATAAAATGGTCTTGCCTTAAATCAGCCAGAATAATGTTTAATTGAGAAATTAGCTTCAACTGCTTAAAAAAGAAGCCAACCTTACATAATTTATTTAGTCTCTGGGTACTTAGAGAAATGGTTCTTTGACCAATTTTTATACTTTTTTTTAAACTGTGAGGCTAACTTAAAAAGTACAATTGAGGGAAGCCATCTCCTTTAGAGATGTGTTTGTGTTTTGTTTTGCTTCTTATAGGAGTGGGGAACCTTTCTTATGCCAAGGGCCATTTGGATATTAATAACATCACTTGTGGGCCATACAAAATTATCAGCTTAAAAATTAGCCTCCTATATTTGCTCAAGCACTTAATTTGCTCACCCCTAATGCCTTGGCAGGGCCAGACCAAATTATTTCTTGGACCTTATACAGCCCAAGAGCCAGACATTACCCACCCCTGGTTTATAAGAAAATTGCCTATTTATGTGAATTCATTGATTTTTGGAGTTAAGTATTATGTAAGTGTTTGAAGGAAATCAAATTAGGTTTATATAGAGCCATTTTTTGTATGGTAGTTTGATATTTTCATGGTATTACTTATTTTTATATTAGAAAGGTATTAACAGTTATCAGGAATTAATTTATAACCAGATAACAATATTATTTTTAATTGTGGGAAAATAGTTTACATCACAAAGTTTAGTACTTTGTATTCTGTGGAGTTTCAAGTCAATACCAAAATGCTAGGTTGAAAATTCAGACCTGTGAATTATGGCTCTGCTACTTACTAACAGGATGACTATAGACTAGTCATTAAATTGTTCTGTGCTTTAGTTTCCTATAAAATTGGGAATATAAAAGTATCTGTCCACCAGGGTATCTGTGAAGAAATGAAAAGTATGCCAGTATTTTAGTACTTGCTATGTAAGGCTTAACTTATAAAGGGTAAAATATTTTTTCTTAGTTACTACATAACTACCAAATGGTCAAATTTGGTAGTAATTTTATATAAACCTATCAAGTGAATAAAAAGTCTTGTACTAGATTTAAAGTATATCCATGAAATCATCACAATCCTGTTACATTATTTTCAGTTTTGATATAGTAAGCTTCATATTTTACCTTTCCATCTCCATATAAGTCAGAAGTCTTGAATTTCTACCTTTCTAATATCATAATATCCCCCATTCCTATTTTTGGGTACTGTTAGTTGACAAGAGTCTTATCTCTTTCCATAAGTATATTTCATTATATCAGAAATTGAGAAGTTCTTTATTCTTAAGTGAAGTTTTTTCAATTAGAGGTACGTACTTTTATATTCTTACTAGAGTCCCAGCATGTGCTATCACGTGAGATCCAGACCCTCCATGACTGACTCCCACCATTCCAGGCGATGCTCAGGATCCAGAGTCAAGTCCCATCTACCCACCCGCATCTCGCCATGCACGCAGCCTTGACCACCTGCGCTGCACCTCGCTGCACATGCAGCTTCCTGGTTACCAGTCTTTGGTTGTTCCACTAGTACGGCATCATGACCACAGGCCTTTTATGATATAGAGTCATGTATGCCTATAGCAAAAAACCTAAAATTATATTAGGTTTTTAAAAATGATTTAAAAAATATATAAATATGTCTTCTCTGTTTTTGAAAACAGGTGATCATAGTGAAATTATAATCTTTAGTGGATTCACCTTACTTCATATAATATTTATGGTTTGATTATGTACAACAAAAGTCCATAGGACTGTTAAACTTTTGAAAAATTAAATAAACATGAAAACAATGTAGGGCCTCCCAGAAATAATTCTACTAATTTCCCCATTTCCTCTATACTCTTAATAGTTGCAGTTTTTGTAATATTGAAAAATAACACTGAAATATCAGTTAAGAATCCAGAAACATAATTTTGGGCCTAAAATAATACAAATATTTGTCTTTAACTTGTTTGTCTTACACAATTATGCCTAAAAAGAGAGGAAACTATTTCTAGACCACATTTATCTATATACAACTAGTTGTAAATATTGTTAAATAGATTCAGAAGTTATTGATAGAAAACACGAATATTAATGATAAAAGATAAATAACATAAAATTTCTTCCTTCACACACTAATATTTTACAGTGAATAATTTTCAATATCAGAATGGATGATTGTATGTGAAATGTGTGTGTTGTTAGAAAAAAAGTGAAGGGTATAACAACAAACTGAGTGAATGAAATAAAACATTCTAAAGATGTTATTGATAAGTATGAACCCTAGAGAAAATGAAAAGTTTAATAGATTTAGATTTCTCCCAATATCTATTTTTTAAAAAAGGAATAGCAAGTTTAGAAAAGTATATCTTGTTTTCATATTTTATAGAAAGAATGCAATCTATTGATATTTCCGAATTGTGAATTTGTTTCAATTTTTAGGCCCTTTTTCTTAGAATATAGTACATCTAATAGTCACATTTCTGCTGGCTCACTCCATGTCTCTAAACATGAGATATTATCAAACCTAACATATAATAGCATAAACTCTTCAACTTTTTGGTTTTATTTTGGAATGAAAAGCTTTATCTTAAAAAAATAAATTGCATTTTCTCTGATCTTAAAAAAGGATGGATAAATGTGTTCGCATTGGTGAAATGCTAGTCATTATAGTATTCTATGGAACATAAGAACTCATTGATATACAAAATTATCTTTGTCCCATTATCTCTTCAAAATTACATAGTTCCAAAATAGGTATTACATAAAGAATCTTTTATTGTTTTTAAAAAGTAGAAGTATAATTAAGGACATATAAATGAGGTAAAGTGAAAGCTCTTTAGAGATAAATTCGAGAAGGGAATAAAAGTTTAAGAAGCATTAAAATATCCATATAATTACAAAGAAATTTGTATTATATTATGATAAATTAGAAAATATTAAGCTACTTAATATTTACAGAGTAAAAATAACTTTCATCACTTTTAGAGTTATAGGCTACACCAAAATCAATGGATGTATACTAACTAATGTGTTGTTTTGATTATAAATTGAGAGTTAAGTAAAAGTCTAGGATATATTTTTGGTTTCATCTACTCATTCATTCATCAGATGAGTTTGGTATTTTTAATTCTTAATATGTATCCAGTGTGATACAGGTTAGTAGAGTTAAAAAATAAATAAGGCAGGTCCCTATCCTCAAGAAATTCTTAATTTATCACAGGGGTTGGCAAATTATGGCCTGTATGCCAAATCCAAATCCAATCTGTCTTCTTTTTTTGTATGGCTTGTGAACTAATCAATAGATTTTACATTTTTAAATGAGTGGGGGAAAATCAAAAGGAGAATATTTTGAAACACATGAAAATTATTTGAATTCAAGTTCCAGTTTTCATAAATGAAATTTTATTTGAACACAGCCACACTAATTTATTTATATATTTCCAATAGCTACAAACACAGAGCTGAGTTGTTGCAATGAAAATGGAATAGCCTGCAAGGTCTAAAATATTTAACATCTGGCCCTTTGCAGAAAAAGTTTGCCACCCCTTGTTCTGTTAGGTGATGGCAGTAAGTCATCTTTACTCAAAAAAATTTTTATTTTTAAAATTGATTTTTAATTGATTTTCTTTTTTTAATTTAATAAATATTTATTGTTCATATTATTACAATTATTCTTCTTTTTTCCCCCATAGCTCCCATCCACCCGGTTCCCAACCCACCCTCTGCCCTTACCTCCCCCCACTATCCTCACCCATAAGTGTACAATTTTTGTCCAGTCTCTTCACGCACCCCCTACACCCATTTCCCCCCAAGAATTTTCAGTCCACTCCCTTTCTATGCCCCTGATTCTATTATATTCACCAGTTTATTCTGTTCATCTGATTTTTAATTCACTTGATTTTTAGATTCACTTGTTGATAGACATGTATTTGTTGTTCATAATCTTATTATTATTATTATTATTATTATTATTATTCCTCTTCCCCCTACTCCCCCCCTCCTCTTCCTCCTCCTTCCTCTCCTCCCCACCCTCCTCCTCCTTTTCTTCCTATTCCTCTTCCTCGTCCTTTTCCTCTTCTTCAATACCTTTCAGCATTTCATATAATACTGTTTTGGTGATGATGAACTCCTTTATCCTTTTCTTATCTGTGAAGCTCTTTATCTACACCTCAATTCTTAATGATAGCTTTGCTGAGTAGAGTAATCTTGGTTATAAGTTCTTCCTATTCATCACTTTGAATATTTCTTACCACTCCTATCTGGCCTGCTTAGTTTCTGTTGAGAAATTCGCTGACAGTCATATGGGTGCTCCCTTGTAGGTAATGAACTGTTTTTCTCTTGCTGCTTTTAATATTCTCTCTTTGTCTTTTGCTCTTGGCATTTTAATGGTGATGTGTCTTGGTGTGGTCCTCTTTGGATTCTTTTTGTTTTGGGTTCTGTGTGCTTCCTGGACTTGTAAGTGTATTTCTTTCACCAGGTGGGGAAGTTTTTGGTCATTTCTTCAAATAGGTTTTGAGTATCTTGCTCTCTCTCTTTTCTTCTGGCATCCCCATAATTCAGATGTTGGTATGCTTGAGGTTGTCCCAGAAACTCCTTACACTATCTTCAAATTTTTGGATTCTTTGTTCATTTTTCTCTTCCAGTTGAGTGTTTTCTACTTCTTTGTATTTCAGATCTTTGACTTGATTCTTGGGATTCTCTAGTCTGCTATTAGATCTCTGTATAATATTTTTTTCTTTCAGTCAGTGTATGTTTAATTTCTAGTTGGACCTTTTTCATATCCTCAAGGGTCTCACTAAATATATCAGCCTTTTCTAGGAAATTCTTAAAAAAACTTATAACTGTGGTTTTGAACTCTATATCCAGTTATTTGCTTTCCTCCATATCTTTCATTTGTGATTTGTTTCTTTGTCTCTGCATTTTCACTGCTTCCCTGAGTAGCTTTGTGTGGTAGGTGTCCTATAGGGCCCAATGGCTCAGCTTCCCCAGTTTCCTGAGGTCGACACTCTTGGTGCATCCCTTTGTGGACTGTGTGCACAGCCTTGTTGTAGTTAAGTCTTGATTGTTGTTAGTATCACTGTGGGGAATTGACCTCCAGGCCAATTCTCTGTGAGGATCACCTGTTTCTATACTGGGAGAACTTCTGTGCTGGAGATACTCTTATGAGACAAGACTTGAAAATTGCAAAAGCCTCTGTGTTCAGCTTGGATGGGGCGGAGTCTCAGGGCAGAGCAGACAACCTTCCCATCAGCTCTGCCCTACTAGACCTCTGGGTCTCAGTATCCCTCAGTAATCGCTGCAAGCACCTCTGAGAGAAAGCCACCCTCCAGTTTCATCTGCTGCCAGACAGTCCAAATTCCCCCCAAGTGAGTCTGTGTTCCCAGAGTCTCGCCTGGAACTGGAATTTAGTGCAGTTCTGAGTTTCTGTTTCCCTCCTGCTTGAAAAAGCCAACTACGCACTCAGCAGTCAGTCCTCTCTGCTCTCACGCACCTCCGGACCTCTGCCTTCCACAGTCCCCTGCATCTTAGTGTGCTTTTCTCTTTTCCTGAGAGTCCAGATTCCCCCTGAATGAGTCTGGGTCCCAAAACTGGAGTTCAGCACAGTTGGGAGCTTTCGTCTCCCTCCTGCTTGAGAAAGCCAGCCACAGACTCAGACGCCAGTCCTCTCCAAGCGTGTCTCCGTACTTCAGCCTTTTGCATCTCCTCTGAGTCTCAATTTGCTTTTCTCTTTCCTTCTAGTTGTAGAATTTCCACTCAGCCAGCTTTCCTGTGGTTCTGGATAGTGTCCCTTTAATCTTTTAGTTGTAGTTTAGAAATTGTTGTGTGAGGCAACAGTTTAGATGTTTACCTATGCCACCATCTTGGTTTCTCAATTGATTTTCTTGATCTTTACTTTTGTTCTTTAGTAATCTGAAATGTTCTTGGGCTTCATTTCTTAAATTTTTAATTTTAGAAGGAGCAAAAAAAGGAAAAAAGAACATTTTCCTGAAATAAGGAAATATATTACCCATTGTCTTAAAAGAAAATACATCATAACAAAAATAAAAGATCTCTTATTCTATGGAAGATAAATGGTGATGGACAGAAACTTAACTTGGGAGGTGAACACACAATACAGTATACAGATGATGTGTTGTGGAATTGTGCACCTGAAACCCAAGTAATTTTGTTAATCAGTGTCAACCCAATAAATTCATTTAAAAATATAAAATAAATAATATATAAAATGTTTAACTTTTAAAATTGGTCCAGTTAATCTATTTATAATACATTAAATAAAATCTCACTCAAAATATTTCAGACTGTTATTCTTAGCAATTACTTCTAATGTGTCCTGATATAATTTATAATAATGAAATAAACAAAAAGAAGGATAACAAAAATTTCAGAAAACTATAAATTTAATATAAGGGATATTCAATTAAATGGTTCCTTATGGTTAGTTATATTAAGTGAAGAGGTATCTGATAAAATGACCAGTGCTGAAGAGTGTAGAATGCTTAAAATTTGGTACCACGTTTGAATTTCTAGGAAAAGATCATGAATTTCAGAATGTATATTCTGAAGATAGCTTGTAATATTCATATTTCTTTGTAACAGATTACTATCTCAGCTTTTCTACAAATATTTTTCTATTTAGGTTATTAATCATTTTATTTTAAATCCCAGAAAATTTATTTTTTACAATTTTTTATAATCAATTTGTTCAAATATATATTTTACAATTTTAGGTGTGAGTGGTACTATAAGTCAGGTATTTTATGCAGTCATTAACCATTTTTTTTCCTTACGTTATAATCCCTCAAAAACAAAAATTCTGTGTAAGTAAAAGGAAGGAGACATAATTGCCCTAACTTATTGACTATATGTTAATAATTCTCAATTGGTGACACTCATGGAAACTGGTTAAAATTGACATTTAACAACTTCACCTAAAAGTTAACATTTGACATTTTAGCAATCAGAAAAACTCTTTTACATTATAGCAGAAGCATAGCAAAAACACCATGTTAAATAATTTCTGTGTTTGAAAGAATTTTTTTCTTTCAATTTTATTTTATACTAGAGGCCCAGAGCATGAAATTCATGCACTGGATTGGGAGTCCCTCAGCTCGGCCTTTGCCCTCTCGCAGTCTGGAAACCCTTGGGGATGTATGACTGTGGCCGAAGCAGGAGAGGCTCCCACCACCACTGCTGCACTCCCCAGCTGTGAGCCCGGCTTCTGGCTGAGCAGCGCTCCCCCTGTGGGAGCACACTAACCACCAGGGGGCAGCTCCTGTGTTGAGCGTCTGCCCCTTTCTTGGTCAGTGTATGTCATAGCGACCGGTTGTTCCACTGTTTGATTGATTTGCATATTAGCCTTTCATTATATAGGATTGGTTTCAGGTGTACAGCTTAGTGTTCCCCTCAATATTTCCATACCCAACTGGCACCATACACAGTTACCACAATATTGAGGTGAAGGGACTGAGAAGCATAAATTGGCAGTTACAAAATAGTCATGAAAAAGAAAGTAAAACATAGGAAATACAGTCAGTAATACTTTTTGAAATAATTTGACCTCTAACATAGGTAGTTTAAAATATATAGTTGTTTTTAAGTATATATCAAAATTGTCTAGAAAACATAATTACTTCCCTAGCAAAATATCATATACTGGTATTCTAGAACTCTATGAATATTTATTTTCTAGTTCTAGGATTGTTCTGACTAAAATAAAATACCTGTTACACATAGTAAAGCTAAAAATAACCATATTGAGCTAGGATTTTGAGTATCTTAAAATTGTTCTGTATCAATAGAATAACTTGACAATATGAAGTTTATATAAATTAATAACAGAGCAAAATACAAGAACACTTAAATTAAAATATTTAAAACTAGATTGAGTAAACTATACCACTACTATATGGACAAAGAAAGTTATATTTTTGTGCCACTTTAAGGAGCTCTTCCTATAATTTTTATGAAATGGTCCTGAACATGGGAAATATGTTTCCATGTCTTATCTTTGTTTAAATATTTTCAGATGCAATATGATATAGTGAAAACAATAAATCTAGATTCAGACTACTTGAATTTGAAATCCCAACTCTATCACTTAACTATGAAATTAAGGCAAATTAATGTATTCAAAGTTCAATTTTCTTACCTGCTAAATTAGCTAATTGGTACCTTTCAAGGTTGTCTTTCTAATAATAATAACTAATACTTGCATATAGCATTTACTATGTGTCAGGAGCTGTTTTAAAGCATATGTTAATTTATTTAGCCTTCAAAAAATATATATATGAGGCAAGTACTATTGTTGTATCTGTTTTAAAGATGGAAATACTGATCAATTCATTGACTTGCCCAAAGTAATCCAAGCTACTGACAATAATGCATGTAAAAGGACCTCATATAATGCAAGGCACCTTTGTAGGTACTTGATAAACATTTTTTTCTTTACCTTTTTCTTTCTCACTTATTAATATTGTTGCCTCTTACTCTAATTATACATGGAAGCCCAAATAGTTCTGCTATTTACCATGGAACTTCTGGTATCTATTGTTAGCTACTCAAATACCTGGTAGATATGTTTAAAAAATAAAGATGGCATGGTCAGTGTGCCTCAGTGGTTGAGCTTTTGCTTATGAAGCAGGTGGTCACAGTTTGATTTCCAGTCAGGGCACACCCCCAGGTTGCAGTCTCAATCCCCAGTTGGGGGCATACAGAAGCAGCCAATCAGTGATTCTCTCTCATTATTCATATTTCTATTTTTCTCTCTCTTCCTCTCTGAAATCAATAATAATATATTAAAAATATAACAATAAAATATAAGTCAACATTTCCCCATTAGCTACTTAAGGCATAGGGAAAAGAACAGTAGTAATTTTTATAATCTATATGGTTTGAAAAATATAGATTAATAGTGCAGTTGAATTATACCTCCTGATATTCTTTCAACCTAAACCTATTTATTTTGTTTTGAGTCTCTCATTCCTCTGTAGTTTAAAATTATTGGGATATGGTTTTAAACCATTCAGGTATGTAATATTCAGGGTAACATTTTTGTAATAGTCCACTTTATTTTGAGGTCTATAATTACTTTGCATTATCCATTGAGAAGCAGTTAATATTGTAAGTATAGGCCACTTATGAACTACCTGTTTGCTACAAACATTTACAGTCTTTGTTCCATTTATCAAACACTTCGGGCTTTACTGAGCAAATGCTAAAGTATATGTTCTCCTGAAGTAGTCACTTTGCTAACAAATCAAGACCATATAAATCTAGTACCAGAAAGGTTCAGCTAATTCAGGCAAAGATTTCTTAAAAGGGAAAGATTAAGTAAGAACTGAGTAATCAGAAAAATTTTTATCGAAGTAGAATTTGAGCTAAAATTGAGGGGGGAAAAAGTATTTAGATTAGGAGACAAGAAGGTATTACTGAAAGGAGAAAGAAAGAAGGGGAAATGTTTATCAAGCTACAGAGAAAGATAAAATTAAGAAAATCTTTCTGGCGAAAGAAGAGAATTCACTTTACATAGAAAAATGGAGAGACTAGACCTATGTTATCCATCTATCATCTATCTATTTATTAATTATTATTTTTAATGCCCCAGTCAAAAGACATAGGGTAACTAAAAGGATAAGGAAACACAACCCTGCCCAGCTAGGGTGCCTCAGTTGATTGGTGTCATCCCATTCACCCAGAGGTTGCTGGTTTGATTCCTAGTCAGGTCAGAAGAAAATCCCACGACCCGTATATATGCTCTCTACAAGAGACCCACTCCAGAACAAAGTAGTCACACAGGCTGAAAGTTAAAGGGTGAAAAAAAATTTTCATATAAATTGAAATGAAAAAAACTGGGGTAGCAATACTTATTTCTAATAAAATAGACTTCAAATGAAGGACATAACAAGAGATAAAGATAGTCATTACATAATACTAAAGAGATCAATACAACAAGAGAATATGACCCCATAAACATATATACACTCAACATAGGAGCACCTAAATATATATATCTATCTCACCCCAGTGTCATCAATGGATAGATCTTCCAGATAAAAAGTCAAAAAAGGAGACAAAAACATCAAATAGCACATTAGACCTGATGGATTTAATTGATATTTACAGGACATTTCATCCCAAAGCAGCCAAATGGACCTATGTTATTTAAATCTCTTTCTTAGAACAACTAGAGTAGTACCATCTGTAGAGATGAAAAATAGCAACTGTCATTATTCAGAGATTCCTTAGGAACCAGAATTCTTAACTCTACTATCAGCCAGTAGACACAGTAAAATCCTGCTTTCAAAGCTCTCTAAAAATAGGTCCTTTTGAGAATTGGCATTTATTCAAATGCATATCAATACATTCCTCAGAAGATCTAACATCATTCTTTTTGAAGATTATTTTTGTGCCTTGTTTGGTGTGTGTTTTTTTCTGTAGTAACCTATAAATATAGTTATTTGTATATAAAATTTAAAATGCTATGAAGTACCAAGCTCCAATTTTGATTTGTTATTTCAGTTAATACTAATCTTACAATTAAGACAGTCAAGGAATGTTTTCTTGTAGATTTTTTCAGTTTGAATCTTGAGTTAGCTTATTTTATGTAAAATTACAAATAACATAATAGAGAAATCACAATTTCTCAAGAGTTTGAGGAGTTGCTATATTCAGAGTCCTACCAACTCCTTTTTATCAATCATACTTAGCCTTTGCCTGAACATCTCTATCACTATTTCTTTCATCTATGAATTTGTTGCTTGTGGAACTCTAATTCTTTAAAAGTCCAAACATATCAAATTGCAACCTGATGCCTTATAATATCTACCTAGGAGTCCTAATTCTGCACTTTGTAATGCACAAAAGAAGTTATAGTTCTCTTTTGCATGACAATTCAAATATTTGAAGATAAGTATTACATTTCCCTTTTAGGTCCATTTACTTTAGTATAATTTTTGCACTCATTTTTATTCCACCAGCTATAGACTTTTCCAAGACATTTACCCCTATTTTACTTATTCATTAAAAATAAAAACTCCTGTCTGGTCAATGTGGCTTAGCAGTTGACTGTTGATCTGTGAGCCAGGAGGTCAAGGTTTGATTCCCAATTAGGGCACATACCCAAGTTGTGGGCTCAATTCCCAGTTGGGAGTGTGCAGGAGGCAGCCAATTGAAGATAGTCTCTCATCATTGATGCTTCTATCTCTTTCTTCCTCTCCTTTCTTCTCTGAAATCAATAAAAATATTTTTTTAAAGAAAAACTTTGTAGTACAATTGTATCAGTGGAAAAGTTACAGGTACAAAATCATTTAGATGAAGTAATTAGGACAATAAGTGACATTGCATTTAAAACTATTATGTTGAAAGGCTCCCATTCCACATAGCCACACTCAAAAGAGTAAAGCACATTGCTTCTCAAGGTCAGAGTTTTGTAATTTTGAGTATAAGACAGAAACTAATTTCACATATTAAAAATCTATAAGTAAAATGCTGTCTTTATTTTCCCTTAACTATAATTCTTAATTGCATGCCTACACTGTACCAGAACATGCAAACTCAGTTTTTTTGGGGACCTGTTTGGTGAAGAGAGATCTTATCAGTAAAATACAAATTTGTTTATAATGACAAAGTTTATGTCTAAATAGAGCTCTACTAGGAAACTGGTGTTGCCCATTTAACCTATAGGAGGTAGCATAACACAGTGATTAAAAGCATGTAGGTTTGAATACTAGATTCACCTTTTCCTAATGTGCAGCCTTATACAACTTTACTAATTTTCTATTCCTATTTCTTACATAAAAAATTGAGAGAATAGGAATACTTATCTCACGGGTAGGTTGTGAATTAATGTAAGTATGACACTAAAAACTATTTGCTACAGAAATATTTGCTATTATTATCTGCAATGTTAAGTAGAAAGAGCATTAGCTTAAAAAGTAAGTAGATAATAGTTGAGTAAATATTGAAAGAATTTTTCTGTGGGGAAAACCCAGCAAGATAAGGACCTAAAGTTTACAGCAGTGTAGTTGTGAAGAAGTAAAAAGAAACAGGGATGACATGCTAAATATTGATTTTTTTTTAACCTTAAGTCTGTCAGAGTGATAAAATCTTGAAATCACCTGTCCAGCTCACCATCATAAGCATACTCCTATAAAAAAAGAACAGAGGCCGGCATCTGAATACTTCAGTTTTGCAAATTATGTGCTAAGGCATTGAAAACTAAATATCATTAAATAAACTGCAAATACAAGTGGTAAAGCACATTTTATCTAGAAATAGATTTTTAGGAATGAAAATTTCAGGATATGCCTTATTATTGTCTGATATAAAGAATGTGTACTCATCTTCTATGTTAGAGTTTCCTCTAAAAAGTGGCATTAATGTTGCTTTTCACACGAAATGTAGTAAAATGACAACAAGTAGATTTATATGTCAAATCCTCTGAGTTTCTTAGAATAATATCACTGTATTTGAAGAACAGAATATTTGTAACTTTGTTATTGCCTGCCAAAAAGGGAAACATGGAACTAATAATAGTAAAAAAGTGGATTCATATAACAAAATAAACTACTTGGAATCATTCTGATAATTTGACAAGTATTATTTCTTCATATTGGAACTTGGAAGGAACATGGCTGCTATTAAAGAATAGATGACAAATGTCCAATGGAGGTAGAAACTGTTACAGATAATCATAAATGACAGGCACTATGATGAGAACTTACAGGAAGAATCCAAATTCCTTCAAAAGATGCTGAAAAGAAAGAAGCAGTAAAGCTTTTGGAAGATGATGTCTGAAAAATGCATTGTCATCAGTTTCCCTGAGAGAGACTGAAGGTCAAAGGCAATAATGCAGAAGAAGCAGTTGATTGTGCTGGAAGAACCAATAGATATAAGAGGAAATAAATTATACAATTCTCTGAAGATTGAAGATAGCATTGTAGTGATGGATATCATTGAAATAATCCCCTTACCTGCCTCTCCACTTTCCATAGTTTGATTACAGCATGATATAATATCCTTTCATGTAATAATTATCAGGATAAAACTTTATGTACTGAGAAGATAGGTCAGTTTTGACTAGAAGGTGATTTCAAATGAGATTTTGCAAATTTTAAAAATACTTCTCTATAAAATATATGCTTTTGAGCCAATGAGAAGATAGTTGTAAGTTTTGAATATTATATAAATACTAGAGGCCTGGTGCACAAAGTTTGTGCACAGCAGGGGAGGATATCCTTCAGCCCAGTTTGCTCCATCTCCAATCTATGACCCCCTACCTGGATCAGGCCTAACCAGGCAGTCGGACATCTCTCTCATAATCAAGGACTGCTGGCTCCCAACTGCTCACCTGCCTGCCTTTCTGATTGTTCCTAACTGCTTCTCCATGCCAGCCGGATTACCCCCTAACCACTCCCCTGCTAGCCTGATTGATGCCTAACTGCTCCCTGCCAGCCTGTTTGCCCCTAACTGCCCTCCCCTGTAATCCTGGTCACCCCTAACTGCCTTCCACTGTAGGCTTGGGTTCCCTCCAACTGCCCTTCCCTTCAGGCCCAGTCTCCCCCAACTTCCCTCCTCTGCTGGCCTGGTCACCTCTAACTGCCATCCCCTGCAAGCTTGATCACCTCCAACTGCCCTCCCTTGAGGCCTGGTCCCTGTCAACTGCCCTCCCCTGCTGGCCATCTTGTGGTGGCCATCTTGTGTCCACATGGGGGCAGGATCTTTTGACCTCATGAGGGTAATCATCTTTTGTGTTGGAGTGATGGAAATCTGCATATTACTCTTTTATTGGATAGGACTAGAGGCCCAGTGCACGAAATTAGTGCACAGGTATGGGGAGGGTGTCCCTCAGCCCAGTCTGCAACCTCTCAAATCTGGGACCCCAGTGGGATCAGGCCTAAACAGGCAGTTGGACATCCCTTTCACAATCCAGGAATGCTGGCTCCCAACCGCTCGCCTGTATGTCAGCCTGATCACCCCCTAACCACTCCCTTACCAGCCTGGTCATCCCTAAATTCCTTCCCTTGCCAACCTGGTCACCCCTAACTGCCCTCTTCTACTGGTCTGGTTGCCACCAACTGCCCTCTCCTGCAGACTTGCTGGCCCCAATTTCCCTCTCCTGCAGGCCTGGTTCTCCCCAACTGCCCTCTCCTATAGGCCTAGTTCCTTCCAATTGCCCTTCCCTGCAGGCCTGATCACCCCTACTGCACTCCCTTGCAGGCCTGGTTCCTCCCAACTGCCCCCCTCTGCTGGCCATCTTGTGGCGGCCATCTTGTGTCCACATGGAGACAGCTATTTTTGACCACATGGAAGCAGCCATCTTGTGTGTTGGAATGGCAGTCAATTTGCATATTACTCTTATTAGATAGGATAATGGAATTTTACTAAAATGTGTCTGTTGCTTGCTCTGATTTAAGGCTATATTGTATAGAAGACTTCCATTATCATGAATTCACTTTGCCATTATAATACCATTGATTCAGTTCAAAAGAGATTCACCCAATGCCAGTTTCCCTCTAAACATTAAACAGGGTACTTAGAGGGTTAGTTAATTATGATGCTTTGATATGTGATCTATTTGTGGGCCCTATTTACTTTCCTCCTTCATGTCCTCTCTTTTTGCCATTTTTCAGACTTTTCTATACTTCACCCTGCCCCTTAAGATAGGTGTCTCTTTGTAGTGGATAGATTAATGAATATCATCATCAATACTCCTATATAATAAAAGCCTAATATACTAAGTGCTAAGTGTCCATTTGTCTGGTTGGCTGTTCAACCAATTAAAGCATAATATGCTAATGATATACTAAGGCCACTCAACCGTTCACTATGATGTTCACTGACCACCAGGGGGCAGACTCTCTGATCTGTAGGTTAGCTTGTTGCTGGGGTCCAGCCAATCGAGACTGAGTGAGAAGGGCTGGGCATGCCCTGGATCCCTCCTGCAGTTTATCCCCAGCTGGCCAACCTCCCATGACCCTCCTCAGCCCCAATCATGAACCATTGGGGTCCCTCAGGCTGGCCTGCATCCTCTTGCAATCTAGGACCCCTCATGGGATGTCAGATTTCCGGTTTTGGCTCAATCCCTCAGACCAGACCAAGGGACTCCACTGGTGCATGAATTCATGCACTGAGCCTCTAATATTAAATATTTAGAGAAATGAAAGATGCTTTTATGTAATACTAGAGGCCCTCAGCCTGGCCTGCATTCCTCTAATCTGGGATCCTTTTAGGATGTCTGACTGCTGGTTTAGTCCCACAGGGATTGGGTTCAAACCAGCAGTTGGACATCCCTCTCACAATCCGGACTGCTGGCTCCTAACTGTTCCCCTGCCTATTTTGTTGATTATTCCTAACTGCTCTTGCCTGCCAGCCTGATCACCCTCTAACTGCTCCCTTGCTGGCCCAGTCTCCCCAACTGCCCTTCCCTGCTAGCCTAATCTCACCTCTAACTGTCCTCCCCTGCAGGCCTGATCTGCCCTTTTCTGCTGGCCTGGTTGCCACCAGCTGCCCTTCCCTGTCAGCCTGATTGCCCACAACTGCCCTTCACTATAGGCCATCTTGTGGTAGCCATTTTGTGGTGGCCATCTTGTGACACTGTGCGATGCTACCTATGTTTTTATTACATAGTATTGAAAGCAAATCTTAGTACAAATGAACTTTTCTTCATATGTTTATCTTGAGCAATAATAGCAACAGTATTCACAATGATGCTCCAGTTTATCTTTGTTCAAATTTTAGTTATTACTCTTTGCCTTCTAAATAAAATAAAAAGTACCTTAGGATGGAGGTCAGCAAACTTATTCTTTAGAAGTCTGTATAGTAAATATTTTAGATTTTGTGGAATGTATGGTCCCTCTCATAACTACCTTTGCCAGCCCTGTAGCACAAAATCTGCCATAGATGATATAAATTGTTCTACCCCTATAAAATTTTATTTATAGACACTAAAATTAGATTTTATATAGTTTTCACATGTCATGAAATATTTTTTCTTTTGCTTTTTTTCAATCATTAAAAAAAATAAAGATCACTCTTAGATTGTAGGTCATGCCAAAAAAAAAAAAAATGCAGATAGGATTTGTCCCATTGGCTGTGGTTTGCTAACCCTATTTTAGAACACTCCTGTTCTATAGTATAATAGCATATGCACTCTTAATTAAAATCCCATAGTTTTTGAGCTTTCAAAAGAATGTTCTGAGAATTTAAGACAGAAAAAGGAGATACCCCACAAGAAATTAACACTTCACAGACTCACATATGTCCTGAATGCCTATTGTACTCTTCAAGATATTGGGAATATAACAATAATCAAAGGAGTCAAAAGTCCCTGCCTCTTTGATATTTGCATTTTAATGGGGTGACACAAACATAAGTAAACAAGTAACATGTGTAGTATTAGGGATGGTGATAAGTACTACGGATTAAAATATACTAGTGAAGGTGGATAGGCAGTGGGGACAGGAAAGAGAATTATAATTTTAAAGAAGGTCATCAAGGAAGGCTTTGTCGATAAGGTGACATTTGAGTAAACATCTAAAGTAGGAGAGGGAATAAACCATGCATTAAATAGGAACATGTCACCCTTTAGAATAATGGAGTGTTTTGCTAGGTGTGGCATGATTTGACTTCTATTTTACCTGGGGAACCTTTTAAGAGGCTATTGAAATAATCCAGCTGAAAAACACATTATTGATACACTTTGAAGGTAGAGATAACAGATGGAGTAAGAAAATTGGCAATTGGAAGGATGGAGTTGCCATTTACTGAGATGAATAAGACTTTGGAAGAGTAGGTTTGAGGAGGAAGATCAGGAGTTTTATTTTGATCATGGAAACTTGAACTGCCTTTAAGATATCCAAGTAGAGATGTTAAGTTGGCTATTAGATATTTGCATCTGCAGTTCAGAGTAAAAGTCTAGGTTAGAGATACTATTTTTTAGAGTCATCAAGATCTTAATGGAATTAAAGCCCATGACAATTGATGAGCTCATCAAGGTATTGATTAGTATTACTATATCTTTATTGGTATTACTGCCTCTGCTTCTTTTCTCATTCACTTTCAAAGAGGTAGGTAGCTTCTAATAACCTGTCCCAACTGCTCACACACAAAGGGTGGAAGGGATCCTACCGCGTCAGAAATCTGACCTATACAGGTAGTACCTTTACTAGGCCATCCTCAAATTTTTACATGGTGTAAACATGAGAGTGAATTTTCCCAAGTACCTCCTTGCTGGAAACTGTTTGCACTGGAGGTAAGTGTGAAAGGGGTGGTTGTGGGAAATAATGGGTGAGGGCTTCCTAAACCTTTCTCAAACCTCGGAAAAGGCTTAATTCTGAGGAAGGGAGAAGGTTCAGGCTGGTTCTTATTTCCATGAACCAGTTCATACAGCCCTAATTTTGATCTGCTTTCCTCAAACTGGGAGTCAGAAATCCCTTTTCTCTTCTGTTTTTCTGCTGCAGAAAGTCCCAACATTCCCATTTTGTGGGCTCCAGAAAGGGGTAAGCGAAGACTTCAATCCCAGCCAATCATTTCCAGATTAATAATTTTTAGTGTTTTTTTTTTTTTTGTCGTTATAAAAATGCTCCAACCCATTTTCCCATCTGTTTAATTTTCTTGTGGATTGTATGTATCTATGTTCTAGGGTCACTCTGTATCCCTGGGCAATAGAGTTCAGATCCATTGGCTATTTCCATTTGTGTGCTATTCTCTTGTGGATTCTCATATGCGGTTTACTCGTGACTGTTTCCTAGATAGAAGACACCAAATTCATGAGATTGCTTCACTCTGTCTCATTTTTTTCCTGAATGGTGTTTCCTTCCCCTGCTGACAGCTTTTTGCCACCCTACCCAACTGCTTCTGATGAACTGTCATTGCCTCTCTGCTATTCTGTCTTCCTGCTTTTACTGCCTTTGATTTTAATCTCTATTTTTTTTGCCCCTCTTTACTCATCTGCTGATTGATTTGCATTCTTTACTCACTAATGCTTTGTCCAGCAGCAAATGGCCAGTTACTCTCATAGCCATTTGCTGTTTTAGCATTTTAGACTGCTCAGCATTGTCTATCGGCCCTCCTCTGCCATCTGCCTGCTTGATCTTGCCCTGCCCAATCTATGCCTGTGATATATATAGGTTCAGATTGTTTAGCACTTCTGCTGCTGATCTCCACTTGCCTTCTGCCACTAAGTTGGACTGTTGATTGAATTGCTCCTATAACTATTTGCTGTACATGGCTGCCCCATTAATTAATTTGAGATATTACATTCATCTCCCATGTACTCAGCCTTGAAACTTGCTGTATTACCTCCTTTATACTTCTCTACATCTGATAAATCACTGGCATTGCTCCTCTGGTGTCTTATAACCCTGATCAGGTTTTATTTCTAAGAAAAGTGTTGCCTACATATTGTCCAAACATGTCTTAAAAATAGAAAAATGCTTCCTTTTTAACAGTACAGTCCAATTTACTCTTAAACTGCCTTTTAAACTCATTTCCACCTATCCTTTTAGCTTTTTTTAATACAACTTTACATTTTTCTCTTTACTTAGGAATGGATTTTTTTCTAAGTCATTTGTTTTCTTTGCCTTTTCACATCATATATTATGTACTTTTTATTCCTTATGTATAGGATATTTTAATAATTTTTCATATATTAAATTTATTTCCTAACTTATTTACTTATTTTCTCTAATATTTCCAGGGCATCATGAAGACAAATTACTCCCATTAATTTAGTTTAAGATTAAAAGTCATCATCTTTAAAAATAATACAATTATTTATACTTTCTTTGTAGTTAAGATGAAAGTAGCTTTCCATTCTGATCCATTTTTTAAATTTATCTTTATTGTTGAAAATATTACACACATCTTTCCTTCACCTACCCTCTCTGCCCCCCATCTTCCCCCCCTCCCCGCCCCGGCATCCCCTGCCACATTGACTTCACTTAAAGCCTCTGGTAATCGTTATTTTACTTTCTGACTCTGAATTAGCCTATTCTAGGTACCTTATATAAGTAGAATCATTCAATTTTTATCCTTCTAAGTCTGACTTATACTTAACATAATATTTTCAAGGTTTATTTATGTTGTAGCATATATTAGAATTTACTTTTTGAGACTACTGTTCCATTGTATATTTGTGTCACTTCTTGTTTTTTCATTCTTTGGGACACTTGAGTTGTTCCAATTTTTTGCTATTATGAATAATGGTGCTATGAACATTGGTATGCAGGCATTTGTTTTTCTTCTCCTTTTTTTGTGTATTTACCTAAAAGTGTACTCAGAACTTTTAATATTTTGTCTAATAGGAAATGAAATCAGTAGCAAAGGCATTGGGAAACTACATAATTAACACTAAAGATGGATACGTTCAAGATATTGCAATAGGAGCAAAAGAAATTATAAACTCTTAGAAAGGTTACAGGTGGCCAGGTAAAATTTAGAAGACCCTGTATTCTGGAAATGAAAGGAGAATGAAGTGAAATAACACATAATTGAAGGAAATCAAAATGATTCTGAAGAGGGTTGAATTAAAAAATATACCAACTTCAGGATAGAATGATGACAAGTCTGAAATAGAGTAATGTGGACTTTTAAAAAGAGAAGGCCAGGGAGGAGAAGAGGGGGGAAGGACTTTTGAAAGGCAAGGTTTAAATGAAGACAGTGGGACTGAATGAGGCAACCAGGGTGTATTTACAGAAACTAGCAATGGAAATAGGAATTTATTTCGGTTGTGTAATCTTTAATCCTAGATACCCAGCCTTCTATTGATAGAGATTTTTCTAAAAATATTCCTGGACCTGTCCTGGCTGGTGTGGCTCAGTTGGTTCGGCATTGTTCCTTGCACATGTCTGATTCCCAGTCAGGGCATATTGCAGGGCACATGCTCAGGTGACAAATTCAAACCGTGATAGGGAACATGCAGGAGGCAGCCGATCAATGTTTGGTTCTTACATCGATGTTTTTGTCTCTTTCCCTTCCTCTCTTTTTAAAAATCAAAAATATTTTTTTAAAAACTTAAAAAAATAATAATAATAAAAATTCCTGGGTCCAATCCTCTGACATATGAGTTGGGGATATAGTAGCATAGTGTCCAGAACTGACAGGAGTTACAAAAGTTGGAAAAATTAGTTCTTGTTTTTAAGGAGTTTAAAACTGGAGTAGTTAAATATGTAATAATAATGGATTTGGGAAAGAAGACTTTCAGTCCATTAGTAGGTAATGTTTTCACTTATCTCAATTATTTGAGTGATTTTACATGCTCTATTCAGTCTTTCTCAAAGTTCCTTATCTAACCTATCAAAACAGAAAATTGAGTGTCTGTCTTCTCAATTCCTTTAAGATAGTACGTAAACTTGTACGATTCTCTATGTATAGGAGAGAAATTATTTCATTACATACAATTATTCTATTAGTGCCTAATTTAAAAGGCTTGCTCTATGCCATGTAGTCTATTAGGAATTGTGACACAAAGGTAAGGCGTCTCTTTCAAGGAACTTACATCCCGAGAGAAGGGAAAAACATTTAACAAAATTGCATTTATAATATCTACAAAATTTTATTTTAATTCTTCAGGGGAAATGTTCTGAGTCAGAGTGATTGTATATAAGAACATTCTTTTACATCTTATAAGCATCAATGATTTAGGAATAAGAATGTCTTCTATATTAATGCTTCATCACTGCTGAATGAATCTGGGTGATATTTTAAATGCCAATAAGAAGCTCTTAAATTTAAAACCTAGAGCATTCAGTTACAAATTAGTAATTTTGTTGGTAGCTATTAATAAACAGCATTACCTAAATCCAGGGTTATTAATTTTATAGTGGAAGAGTGGAGGTAGGCTAGAGATAAATAGATAACTAATATTTAGGAGGTTATTTTTAAATCTAATTATAAGCGCAATAAGGATTTCCACTCTAACATATAACTATATGTTATTTGAAAATTTGGGGGGATTTAATTTATTGTTACTATCAACTAAAGCTCACTTGAATTCATGGGGTCATAAAGTTCAATCAATACTCATTAGTTTTTATGATAGATTTGGTTAATTAGTCATTTGAACTAACAATGTATTTGTCCTTAAATTTATATGTGCCTTTAAATTTGAAAGCAGTAAGCTTTATTCCTATTGCTCACTGCTTCACACTGATTTTTCTAAAGGAATCTCTTTAAAGTGCTAAACTTAAGATAAATTTTAGGAATCTATTTATCCTCACATTTCCTGATAGCCTATTAGTTATTTGTTTTTTTAATAGCACAGCTACAGGAAGATCAAAATACTTGTGTCAGAAATGGAGCACTAAAATAGAAATTACATCCAGATTTAACTTGTTTTTTTTTAATAATAATTTTTAACAATTTTGCTTGTATTCATTCTGAAAAACATTTTTAATGCAAGATTATGCAGATATTTTAAAGTATAAGATCTGGGGATAAAAGTATAGCATCATTCTATTAAATTTGTTTATCAATAAATATTCTTTTTGTGATCTCTGAAATATTATTTTTATTTTGAGGAATGCTAAATTGAAAATGGAGTTGTATAATGTATTTTTGTGACAGTTAACCAGGAGAGGCAATATTTCTATATCATTCCCTTATTAGTTTTCAAGTCCTTTTTAAATTTAATAACAAAATCCTGTAAATTTTCTTGCAATCTTGAGATTCTTTATAGGTAACTACTCCTAGCAAACAAGTTATCTAATTTTTTTTTCTCTGCTCCCCTAACCCCCATTCTCTTCTGAAGAACAGTAGAACATATTCAGGACCTTGCAAAGGAAAATGTAGTAGCTTTCTTTACATAAACATTTTATGGAGGTAGTTCACTCCTTCAGTTTTTAACGTAGACAGTGACAGTAACAGGCACTAATAACCAATCTCTAAATCCCCTAATCTCTTTCTCTCTCCTTTGCTCCTATATCCTCACATGTTTTAGTTTTGCTGGCAAAAAAACTCACACATTATACCTGTGGCACAAGAGGTATAGTGGAGTGAGAGAGAGATCATTGATTGCCTCACATATGTTGGTTTAAAGCTATATATATATATATATATATATATATATATATATATATATATATATAATACTCTTTAACATCAAAATCATTTCCTATAAAATGCATTTGTTAGACAGGTAGACATTTGGGTATTTGTAAAATACAAAGAACTTCAAAACTTTTTGTATCTATCGCTGAATACTTTTAGATTTTTTACTATATATATATAAGCCTAAGCAACCAAACGATTGAAGGACCAGTCAACCAGTCGCTATGAAGCACACTGACCACCAGGAGGCAGATGTTCAATGCAGGAGCGGCCCCCTGGTGGTTAATGTGCTCCCACAGCAGGAGTGCTGCTCAGCCAGGCTCACGCTGGTGAGCACTGCTGTGATGGCAGGAGCCTCTCCATCTCTGGGGCAACACTACCTAGTGGAAGCGGTGATGGCAAGTGTAGAAAGGCCGTGATAAGCAAGAGCAGAGCAGTGCTCAAACCCAGCTCAGGCTCCTCCCTGGCCGCCTGCTGCTTGGCACATTACTACATTCCTTGGAGGCTGAAACCGGCAGTCCATCCCATGAGGGGTCCTGGATTGTGAGAGGGTGCAGGCCAAGTGAGGGGCCATACCAGTGCATGAATTCGTGCACTTGGCCTCTAGTATTTAATACTTATGAAGAAAGAGAGATTATTTTCTGTTCATATCAGGAGCATTAATCAATAAGATGTTCAGTAATCAATATTTTTCATTGGTTTCAAATTCATATTACCATAGTAGATGTATGCATATTTATTTTTAATCAGAGGTAATAATCCTATCTCGTAAAGAAGGGATATGCAAATTGCTCATCATGCCATCACAAAGATGGCAGCACCCATAGCCACAAGATGTCAGCATCCAGTCCCTTCAGCTCTGCCAGAGTCCCCCAGTCCTTTCAGACCCACCAGGGGAGGTGGCAGGCATGTGGTACAGCCGGACCCACTCTCAGCCCCCAGTCACCCAGGGCTGGCCCGAGATATAGAGATATAGGGAAGCCTCAGATGGAGGCTGCCCAGCTGATGCCCGAAGCACAGGCAAGCCTAGGATGGAGGCTGTCCAGCCACCCAGGGCTGTCCAAGGCTCAGATAATCAGGGCCAGCAGAGGCTTGCACTGTTGGTGGGTTACCTCTCTCCCCTGAGAGCTCTCAAACTGTGAGAGGGGGCAGGCCAGACTGAGGGACCCCCCTCCAGTGCATGAATTTTCAT
The DNA here is from genome assembly GCA_004026805.1 of Lasiurus borealis. Taxonomy (NCBI): domain Eukaryota; kingdom Metazoa; phylum Chordata; class Mammalia; order Chiroptera; family Vespertilionidae; genus Lasiurus; species Lasiurus borealis. The sequence goes on along the minus strand of PVJN01020697.1, from coordinate 3,218 downwards.
GCACCTGGCCTCTAGTATCATTATAAAGATCTTAAACAAAACAAATATTCTGGGGAAAAAATCTCCTATAAGTTATTTTATTTTCTCATCCCAACTTAATATCTCTAGTTTAAAATAAAGTCAGTCTTGTGAGAGGGTTAAAAGACAGAGAGCCTTAAGATATTCTGCTTTTCATGATGATTGCTAATTAAAAAATAAAGTAATCCGTAGAAAGATTCTATTTTATTAACAAGATCTATCCTCAAATTTTCATTCTACTCCTATTGTTGGAATTTTAGGATCATAGCAATTAGCATGTATTATAGGTGTTCAATAAGGGCATAAAATGATGATCTTTTTAATGTGACATAGTGTTAAAGTTGAGATTTTATCTGAAAAGTATATGCTCATTTAGGAGAAGGAAAATGGTTTTTGCTATTTTTCTTACCTTTTATTGCAAGCTTTTTTAAAACTTCTATTTTATGAATATAGACTTATTTATGAAGTAAACAAAACCCACCAATAATCTCAACATATTAGCTATGAATAATTGATTAATTTCCACAATTAAGAATCCATCATAAGTATAGGTTTGAGTTTTTTAATAGAACTATCTCAATTGTTACTATAGCTATTAAAATTTATTGTGCACTTACTGTTTGACAGGCTATGTAATATCTCATTTAATCCTTACAACAAACCTATACAATAGATACCACTTAATAGATAATGGTATTTAGAAAGATTAAATTATTGTTAACCTAGATCACAGAGATAGTAGCAGATAATAGAACTAGAATTTGAAATAGGTAGTCTTACTCCACAGTCCTTGCTCTTAATCATTCTCCTTTTAATATACATTAAGTTTTTTTCATGTAATAACTGTTCTACAAAAATAAAAGGGACCTGTCAGTCACTACAAAGTATAAATAAGCTATAAGTAATTTAATTTTCTTGTCATTAATTATTTAGGTTCTTTCTTATTTCTTATCACAAATATTCTTTTTATATAAAGTGTCAAATATATCCCTGACTATCACTTTAGAAATATTTCTTAAAATAAAATAACCGAGTCAACATTATCTTCTACAATACATGTGCAAATTTATATTCATATTAGTAGTTTGTGAGACTGCAAATTTATTTCATTTTTGATCTTACCAATTTGATAAATTAAAATTGTATGCCTTTATTGGCATATTGTAAAACAATAATGAAATGAAACATTTTTCTTATATTTGCCTAATTTTGTTTCTTTTATTATAAAATGCCTATTTTCTTTGTTCATTTTTTCTTTTGGCTCAGTAACCTGTTCTTGAAGACAGATTCTATTTTCAAAGAGAAGTTTAAGGAATTACTTTCCAGGAAATACTTTCGACAACATCAGTAGATTTTTAACTAGATTATTTGACACGTAAATATACACCAATTTGTTTTCTCTTTTTTCAATTCCATTAATACAATAGTACTCAGTTATTTCATTACTCACCCTCTTACAACCAAGTTAAGCTCAAAACACATTCTAAATCAAAAGTATCTATATAATAAAAGCCTAAGCAACCATTACAGCAGAACGACCAGAACAACGAGTTGCTATGATGCACACTGACCACCAGGAGGCAGATACTCAATGCAGGAGCTGCCCCCTGGTGGTCAGTGTGCTCCCACAGAGGGAGCGCTGCTCAGCCAGAAGCTGGGCTTATGGCTGTTGAGCACAGTGGCGGTGGGGGGAGCCTCTCCCACTTCTGCAGCAGCACTAAGAAGCAGCCAGCTGGAGAGACAGCCAAGATGGTGGCATAGGTAAACACCTACACTGCTGCCTCGCATAACAATTTCAAAACTACAACTAAAAGACAGAACAGACATCATCCAGAACCACAGGAAAGCTGGCCGAGTATAAGTTCTACAACTAGAAGGAAAGAGAGGGGCTCACAGAGACCCAGAGGAGCTGCAAAAAGCTGAGGTATGGAGACACACGCGCTGAGAGAGCGGATGCCTGAGTACCTGGCTGGCCTTTTCTGGCGGGAGGGAAACGGAGACTCTCAACGGCATTGAACCCCTTATCCTACAACACTAAACCCCAGACCCAGCCGAAACTCATACGGGGGGAGTTTGGACTGTGAAAAGGTAGAAGTGCACGGAAATTTAGGGGAGTCGCAAAAGATAGGAGGTCTGGTCATGGTCGGTACGCGCGCACACACGGCGCCGAAGGGAGGACAGATTGCTGATTGTGCTGCTGGCTTTTGCGACTGGGCGGGAGACAGACCCTCCCAATTGTGCCACTTCTGAGTCCACTGGGCCCCTGTTTCGGGCGAAACCCTGGAGACCTAGACTCGTGTGGTCCTGGGATGTAGGGGAGCTGGAAAGGCAGCAGCGGTCTAGAGGCACTGCGGGCGCGCCCACAAGGACCGCTCCAGCCATTACCCAGTCACGTGAGACTCGAGGGCCGTGGAGGGCGGGGCCGACTGGAAGGCAAGGCGGTCCCTTAAGCCCTGAGAGTCCACCCATCCCAAGCTCAACAGAGGCTTCTGTGGTTTTGCAAGTACAGAAGTTTCCCCGACATAGTGAAAATGCCAAGACAAGGGAAGGGATCAAAAACAAAAGAAATGGAGGGAAAAAAAACGACTGGATATAGAGTTCAAAAACCACGCTTATAAGGTTTTGCAAGAATATGCTAGAAAAGATGGATAAATTTAGCGAGAGCCAAGAGGAGATGCAAAAAAGCCTACTAGAGATTCAAAAGAGCCAACTAGAGATGCTAGAGATAATGCATAAATTTAGCGAGTCCCAAGAGGAGATGAAAAAGGACCAACTAGAGACACTGACTGAAATAAAAAATATACAGAGTCCTAACAGCAGACTAGAGAAAGGCAAGAATCAAGTCAAAAATTTGAAATATAAAGAAGCAGAAAACACTCAACTGGAAAAGCAAGAAGAGAAAAGAATCCAAAAATGTGAATATAATGTAGGAGACTCTGGGACAGCTTCAAGCATACCAACATCAGAATTGTGGGGGTGCCAGAGGAAGAGAGAGAGCAAGATACTGAATACCTATTTAAAGAAATAATGACTGAAAACTCAAAGAAATAATGACTGAAAACTTCCCACATCTGGTAAAAGAAATAGACTTACAAGTCCAGGAAGCACACAGAACCCCACATAAAAGGAATCCAAAGAGGACCACACCAAGACACATCATAATTAAAATACCAAGAGCAAAAGACAAAGAGAGAATATTA